>PVKB01001257.1:0-157564 GCA_004027205.1 Ctenodactylus gundi
CTTCATCCCCAGGGGATTTGTGCTATCTCATGTCTCTCTTAATCATACAAGTAGTGGCTCCCATCTTAAAAGATCTTGAATTAAAACATATAATAATAAAACCTCCAAAAGTAACTTGACCTGATGTCAGTGGGCAACTGTTCCAGGTGTCCCCAGATGGGCTCCAGAAAGCTAGGGTTGCCTCTTCTCCCGGCTGCTCTCTGGGGCTTCTCCAGTGCAGTTCAGCAGAGCCCCTTGGTGGGGGAGGGTGACAGTGTGTGGAGTTTTGGAAGACTGCCTGTAGCTGTGTCTGGTTCACAAAAATATCCAGGTCTCTAAAGCCATTCCACGTTAGCACTCTCTTCGTCAGGGCTCCATCTCGAATAAGAAATGCGGCTTGACCCCCAGGACAGGAGCTTCTCCTGGCTTCGTGCTGTCCTGTCATGTCATTCTGTGTCCCCGTGTAGAAGCCAGCCTTTAGGCAACAGTCCAATTTAACATTCTGTGAAGCTGGTCAGAACGATTCTTCCATGGATCTTCCAAAAGCAAGGAGCCTTTCAAAGCGCTGTAGGAATCCCCTTGAAGCCATTCCTTAGGATAGAAAGCTTTAGGAACTGAATTTTCCCTTAACAGGGAGCTTTGTTCTTCCTCATTTCTTTAAAGAAAGCCCCACACGCAGATGACCTGATTTTTATATTCCAGAAATACTAGAAACTACTCAGGAGCCTTGAAGCAGGTCTTAGAATCCTGCAGTTGAGACTCAGCGTTTCCCATGAGCACCCGCCATATGCAATTTCCCTTCAAATTCACCTTGGTACATGTCCCTTGTGCCTCTGGATTTTTAAGTGTTTGCCAGTGTGAGGAGTATCTCCTATTGCTCCCAACTAATGAAATAAAGCTTTTTTGTTGTTGTTAATGATATGTAATCTTGTGGTTCCTCTACTGTAACATCCTGGTTCGACTGCTTCTCTGATTGCTTTTTTCTGTTGGTTGATCTGTCTCCTTCATATCGATGTCTAGGACTTATGTATTCTAGATGCTAACCCTTTGTGAGTTATATGTTGCAAACAACATTTTTGTTTCTTACTTTTTCCTTCTTTTTGACAGAAATTAGTTGAATGTAGACAAATTTGGGTCTCTTTACCTTTATATCTCCTGATTCTGCCTAACTCCTTTCCTCTCTGGGGCCACAGAGAATCTTCCTAATTATCTTGTAAAATAGGATGGCTTTGCCTTTGCCATTTAAAACTCTTAACCATCTGGATTTGAGTTTTGAATTGAGTGTGAGGTGGGGTTTTCAGGTCTGTTTTTTTTTCAAGTGTGCGTAAATAAACTCTTGTCTTGGCCATATTTATTCCATGTTTTTCAGCACATCAGAAAAGTCCATTTCTCTGTTTTATTCTGTGTATGTGTTTTGACTTTTCACTACCCAATGTCTCCATTTTATGTTAAATGTTACCTTATATTTCCATTGGCTACGGAGTCCATTATATCATTATATCTCCAATTCAGTACACACACACACACACACACACACACACACACAGACACAGACACACAAGATATCGATATATGCATATATCTCCACCAGATCTTTATACTCATATACTTATTTGCAAACAGATTTTCCCATTTTTTCTTTTTGTTCTTTTTTCAGATGTATCACCTTTGTCATTCATGTCTGTTCTTCCATATACATTTGAGAATCTCTAAATTCCTTCAAAAACTTCTTTTGGTATTTAGATTGGTATTTATTCTATATGTTGATGAGAACAGTTGTGTCTGGCTGAAGATTTTGTGTCTTCATCTTCAAGATTACCATTTAGTTCATGTTATTTTTTCATCTCTATTGGTTTTTTAATATATTTGTATAATTTCCTAATATAGTTTTTAAAATCAGTTTTAATTTACTCCTCATCACTAATTTCTTTCTTTTTTTTTTTTTGAGACAGGGTCACGCTCTGTAGCCCAGGCTGGTCCTGAACTCACTACAAAGCCCAGGCTGCCCTTGAACTCACAGCAATCCTTCTGTCTTAGCCCCCTGAGTGCTGGGGTGACAGGCATGTGCCACTATTCCTAGCTTATGTGGTGTTGGGGAATTGAACCCAGGGCTTTGTGCTTCCTATGCAAGCATTCTAACCACTGTGCTATTCCTCCAGCCCGTCATGAATTCTTTATATGTTTGTGGCTTATATCAAAAAGTATCTTCTATTAATTGAATTCTAATTTTAACCAGTATAGAGATAATCCAACTGATTATGAATAGTTACGTTGTAATTCAGCAATGTTGATAAACTATAATTAATTATAATAATTTATTTAAATGGTCTTTGAGGTATGAGATTTTATAGGCAGACACTGAATAAGTTGCCAACAATGACAGCTTTTATTCTAATTTTCACAAATTTTATCATTATTTCATGAGCTAGCTGGCTGTTACTGTCAGTTGTTCAAAGCTAAACAGAGGTAAAGAGAATAAGCATTTTTTATGCCTCATTAAAATAAGGAATATTTTTACCTTTTCACTGTTAAATATTATGTTTCAATGAGTTTGAAAAAATAGATACTATTTATCACAGGAACAGTTACTTTTTCTTCCAAATTTGGAAAGGATCATTCAAAGAGAAATCGAAAGCAACCAACCTTACAACATGTAAAAATGTATTAAAATGATCCCAGAGGCTTTTTGGTACTTAGTGGATGGATCCTCCTAATGCAAATTCATATTTGGATTTCTATGATAAACTCAATTTTTTCATGGCACAGATACTAGTCCTTGCACATTACTGATTGCCTTGTTGGTAGGGGGCTTAAGATGCTTCTTCTGTACTTAATAAAATGGACTTGCCCTGGTGCATTGGTTATTCAATGTAGCAAGGCTCATAAAATCATTGGGAGTAGGCGTCTTGTTTTTCTTCCTATATTTTTTCTTCTCTGGCATTGCATTTGCTTCTTTTTTTGAGTATGAGAATTAACAGATAAAATTCTTTGAACTAACGCCTCTGTTGGAAGATTTTGAAAATGCTGGCTTTTTGTTGTTGTTGTTCAGTTGTATTTTTCTGTGCAGTTTAAATAATTTGTTTTAAAATGTGTTGGTACAAAGTTGTTAATGCTATTATTTTATCATTTTTGCAGCATGAATATATGCACATTTTCTTTAAATTCTTGTTCTCTCTCTCCCCTCGTCTTGGAGGACAGTTTTCATTCTTAAGAATTTGTTCTTTCTACTTTGCAGGTGCAAAACCTGGCATTCTTTGTCTTAAATCCCTGTAAATGTGCACTTAATTTATTGGTTTCCACCCTACGCTCTCTTCTAGTATAAACACCTAAGGCTTTAAATCTCCTTCTAGGTATTGCTGTAATAATATCTTTCTTACATTTAAACATATACTACTTATAGTTTACTCATAGTTACTTATAGTTTCTCTTCTGACTAGTTACTTATAGTTTCTCTTCTGACTAGTTACTTATAGTTTCTGTTCTGACTTTTGACCCATGAGCTCTTAAAATGTACATTTTAAAATGTGTGCAAGGGAATTTCTATTTTTGAAATCTCTATCCTTCATTTCTAATTTAATGCATAGGGAGAAAATGGTACATAATAACAACCCGTTACATTTTATTGATAATCTTCTTTATAAACTCACTAGTTACTTTTAACTGACGTTCCACACATGGCATTTTTGTTGAGAGAATGCAGCTCGTTGTGATGTTGCATGATTTTAATCCCAACACTCTGGGAGACCGAGGCAGGAGGATTCCAAGATTGAGCCCAGCCTGGGCAACTCAGTGATGTGGCAAGACTCTTGCAAAATCGGAAATGAAAATAAGGCCACTGCAAAGGCCCTGGGCTCATTCCCCAGTATTACTGCATATATACAGACATATCTACATATTTTTTTCTCTTACCAGCTACAATGTTCTGATACTTTCAACTGTATTTTGTTCTATTTTCTATTTAAAAGTTTCTGCCATATGAGGAAGCTATTAGATTGCTGGGCAAAATGCAAAATTGAGCTGAACTGCGTTTCTGAAGCATTTTGTGTTCGCCTGCTCATGCCTGTGTGCTAGCCACTAAGACCATAGTGATGAGGCCGGCCCGTGCAGTGCTCGCTCCGCTGGATGACCGTGGAGTCTAGAAGGGGCTGGAAGGCATTCACATCGTGGTTGTTCAGTTACTCTTGCCTTAGATGCTACAAACAGGAAGCACAGTGCATTTGGAGGAGGTTGCCTGAGGTCAGGCGGTATGGCTAAAGAATGTTGGTTATTACCAGCTGGACCCAGAAGTCTAAACAAAGAACTGCCGAACAGTCGTGGGCAAGTGAGGCAAACACGATGCACGGAGCCCGTTTCTCTTCTTGGCTTCATACCCCTGTCTCTCCCCCTTCCTCACCCGTCCTGATGTCATACTTCTGTTCCTTTGCCCCATCATGCACCTCGTTTTTCATTCCTCAACCCCACGATCACCTTTCCCTGAGGACATATTACTGAGTCTGGTTGTACTCTATTTCTTTGTTTTGTTGTTTTTTAAAAATCATAATTACCAGTGCATGTTCATTGAACCAGGTGTCTTGAAGGGTGTCCTACATATGAAATATTAAAAAGCTAAAAGCTAATCCAAAATGTGTTTCTTCAGGATTAATTTGCCACTCGTGTTTTTGTGTGAGTGGAATCCAGGGTCTATGCAATGACCTCTATCCCAGCCTGTTCTTTTATTTTTGCTAAGTCAGTAAATGGCCCAGGCTGGAATCAAACTTGGTATTCTTCTGCCTTGGCCTCCCTGAGTGCTGAAATGCCATACTATCTGAGCTAAAAATTAGTCCTCTAGGAGAAATTACGGAGTCACGAGACTCAATGTACAGTGCCTGGGGGTCATCATGGATAAGGGAAAAGGATTAAGAAATTTGTGGAACATGCAGCTTTTCATACACGCTTATAATGCAGTGTGAATGTTAGCTTATTTTTCTTGACTACACAAGTACCGCAGGGCAGCTGATGTGGTTAAAATCTACACCATCCCCCCTCAGAAGTCTCTTGCGTTTGGAAGGTGATTGGGCCACGAGGGCATCGAGCTCATCTGTGGACGAGTTCATGGGCTGTTGGGAAAAATGGGCTCGTGGAGGTGAGCCCTGGAAGACTGCCTTTCTGCCCCTCGATCCTCCCTTCCCTCTCTGCTCTTTGTCTGGCGTGGGGTGAGAACATTCTTCCACCACTGCCAAATTTTTTTCTTAGATCCACCCGGCTACGTGTGAACCTAGACCTGTACAACTGTGAGCTACAGGGGACTTATCCAGGTGGTGGTGTGGGCATTCCCAGCAATGGAAATGTGACGGAGACAGGAGATCATTTTGTGAAGACCAGATGTTGATTTGCGTCACACTTTAGGAAACGGATGTTGACTTGCGTCACACTTTAGGAACATGGAAGTACAGTCAGCGTGTGACACAGACTCTTCCTCCTGTCGCCCCTCCCCACTCTTACATCTCATAATGGCTGATGTGAATGTTGGACTTGTGTGGGAGATAAATGTCACATCTTGCGGCGCAGATCATGAGAGGGAGCCTGGGTGAGGCGGCCATTTTCGGGCTTTGATAGCAATACTAGAAGGAGCTAAGGAGGAACCCCGTGACAAGCACCTTTCTCCCTTTCCAGGGCATCACCTTCCCTGATCCTAGGAACCCATAAGCTTGGAAGTGAGCCTTCTCCATCCTCCTGGAGATAACACGGTGCTGTAGGTGACTTCTCACCCACACTCACGTTAATTACCGTAATAAGCTCATCAGTTCACCACGGTGAACGCTAGCACAGCCATAGCTTTGGCTCCTCTGCTGTGCCCTGTGTAGGGTGAATACATCTCTGTGTCTGTGCCTACCCAGGAAACGTATTCCCCCCCGTACATGGTGGGAACCTCCCCCTAGATCCCACCTCGTAAAGGTTGCATGGCCTCTCGTAGCATGGCCCCATTGAGAACCCACTTCAAGCACTTCCCAACCACAGGGACCCTCACAACAGGACCCCACGACTGTGCGGGTGAGAACTGTTTTTAAGCCCCTAATGACACTGGTAGAGCCTAACTTGTTTTTCCCAATCCAAACTCACCTGCTTAATCAAATTTTGTTTCTGCGAATTTGCATACATAAATATCAAAGACTCTGTGAATGTAATTACCATGCGCTCTCTATTAACCTAATAAATATATTCACCCAAAAGGAGGTCTGAACAAAGGTGACTTCCGTTCCACTCAACACTATATTTATATTGCAACTGTTTGACGTCACAGGGCGATTCTTGCATTTTAGGTTTTTGTTGTTGTTGCTGCTGCTGTTAGTGTTTTGTTTTTACTTAGAGTGATTACACTGAAGATTTCGTTTACCCTGATAGTCAGTAAAACATGGTTTGCTTCATCGTGTTTTAACTAATCCCCTACTTGGTCTCTTTGTGGTATGCGCTGACACATTTGAGCCAAGAATAAGTTTCTTGTTCTCCTTCTCCGTCTCGTGAGATTCGATTCATTGATTTAACCCAGCCAGGCTTCCTTGAACCTTTTTTTTTGTTTTGTTTTGTTTTGTTTTTCTTACTGCTTTTCTAGTCTCTTGTATTCCGGCCCTTTTGATCTGTTGTGTCATACAATGTACTAACTCACCATCTCAGCTTCCACTAATCTTTAGCCCTAATGCCTTGACCACCCTTCTGGTGACTCAAGTCATTACCTAAAGTGACCAACCGGAGAGGAACCAAGGGAGAACCAAGGGGGAACCAGGAAAACACACCTCCAGGTGTGTGCACATCTATGCCTTAATCAGGAGTCTGCCATGCGAAGCTGATGTTAACTTTATCATCCTTTGATCCACGAGATGACGATAAAGAATTTTTTTGGGGGGGCTCTGCTGGAGAGGCTGTCCTTCTGGTCTACAAGTGCCGGGAAGTGAGTTGAGCCCAGTGTGCCTTGTACATCATGAGCTCATCGTAACTCACAGTGACCTCCGCTTACGCAAGCGCTCACCCACCATCCTTTAAAATATCCCATTTACAGAACATCCTCAGGGAAGGCAGCCGGCTCGTGTTCCCTCCGCGCTAAATTGCTTTCTCCTGCCCTCTCCCGTGACTTCTCGTCCCCGATTCCCCAGTGCTGCTTTCAGCTCCATCTGCCCGAACTCTGCCAGGCCCCTGACTTCCCGTGCTCGGCCCCTTGTACAAATTCATCTTCTTCTGCCCCTTAAAAAATTAGAATGTTCCTTCATCTTCACTCTTCTGGGTAGAAATTTCTGCTGCTCTATAAGTAAAGTCTCCACACAACCAACAAAGATCAGTCTGGGTAAATTTCTGTAAGCTCTTTCCTGAGACTCAGAAGACTTTGATGTCAGTCCAAATTAAAAAAAAAAAATCTTTCTTCTACCCTCGGGTTCCTTTAGAGCTTCCTCATGGTCATAGGATCATATCTACAATGTAAAGAGCCTTACGTGTACCACACTGTGATACTGCGAAAGGCTAGGACCGCCGACAGTCGTTTTAATCTTGTGATCAGTTTCTCCATTCAGAGTTAGGTGCAACAAGTGGCATCTGAATTTTAGCCATGAGAAAAGACACAGTCCACCCCTTTCCCAACATGTGCGTCTTTGTTACTTTTTCATCGCCGTGACTCAAGACCCGGCATCCACAAATTTGGGGAGGAAAAATGTATTTTAGCTCACAATTTCAGAAAGTCGCAGTCCACTCCGGGGATGGCCAGTAACAGTAGAAGTACATGGCAGAGGCAGAGGTGGACGCAGCTCCTTATGGCATTGCTGACAAGCACCCAAGTCAAGGCAACTTGTATCTCATCCCTTACAGAAAGAAGGAGACAGCTTATATATCCTTCTAAGCCCATGCTGGTGACCCGCCACTGGCCCAGTCTCATCAGTGTTCCACCCGTTCCACGCGTGGAAGGTTTGGTAAACCCCCCTGTACACATCTGTGATCCATCCCTGCAGACCAGGCCCCAATCTCCCACCAGCATATGGTCCCGTAGACCATCCAGAGCATGCAGCTTCATGAGACTTTTTGGGAGTCCATGAGACTCAGACCCAAATCACACTAATGTGTTATCATACTCAACGCATTCTAGGATTTTGTGCTAAGCGCAGTTGCTTCCTGTTTAGTATTTATTTATTTTGGAAACAACAGAAAGAAAACAATTAAGAGTTCAAATGTTTAGAGAAAAAAACATTTTAAATTGACACGCCTTCATTTTTCCAGTTCACTTGGTATTTTGTGAAGAGATGGCATAATTTAATTTGTTACTTTTTTTTTTCTTTTGAGTGGTCCTGGAGAATCGAACTCAGGGCCTTGCACGTGCTGGGCAAGTGCTGTAAGCACTGTGCTCTTCTGTTAGAAAATCACGTAAATTTAGAAGCATGCAAAGAAAAATAACCAATGCAGAGGGGAGCGGTCAGCTGAGCGTCTGTGCATTGGGTGGGCCTCCAGGAGGGTCCAAAGAGGATATACGTGTAATGGCCTGTGTGCACAACCACCTGGCTACAGACTCCACTATCTGTTTGTACGATCAAAAAGCAAATCAGCCCCTCTTGCTCAGTAACGTCGGCAGTGCGGGTCAGTTTCCAAGTGTTTCCTGGATCACCCCTACTCTGTCTCGCTGTGTCTTCTCCAGCAAGGTTTTGCCCTCTGGACCCTGCTACCTGCCCGGGACACACTTCTCTTGCATCTGATGCTGTCACAGCCCAAGATTCATTTCCCCTGACAAGTCTTTCTCCTGGGGCTGCGGTTCAGCAATCAGGCACCATTTCACCTCATCAGAGAGGCCATTTAATCTTAATCCCTTGCTCGTCCTCACTGTCTCCCATGGCTTGGCGAAGGAGGGGTCAGATTTTTCTATAACTAAGCCGACCGACTGAAAAAATACTGTTTCTCTCTGTTTGTTTCCATGGAAGTTAGAAAATGTGAAGAATTTAAAATAAACTCTCATATCCCCACTGTTAAAATGCTGTACAGTTTCGTACAGGTTTCTGATGTGTTTTCAGTGTGCCGTACTGAGACACATAGCCGTACTAAATTGCCTTTGTATGAGTATCCAATCAACTGGTGCCAACACGTTAGGCTGAGTTGAGCTAACTCACTTTGAAAAACAGTCTGAAACTCTGTGCATTTTATACACAAATATAATAGTCTGTTGAGTGGATAGAGTCATATTATTATGATCACATTTATTTTATTGTGTGTGTGTGTGTGTGTGTGTGTGTGTGTGTGTGTGTGTGTGTGTGTGTGGTGTCGGGAATGGATTCAAGGCCCTTTGCATTGAACTACATCCCCAGTCTATATTTTACTCCTGATTTCCAGACAGGAACTTTCGAAGGAAGTTGCCGAGGCTGAACTTGAACTTGTAGTTCTCCTGGTTCAGCCTCCCCAGATGTTGAGATTACAGGTTTGCATGACCACACCTGGCACTCAATTTATATTTATCTATAAGATTAATAGTATTAGTGTTACTGGAGAGCTCAAAACCAGGGTCTGTGTTCTGTCAAAGAATGAACGCCAGGAACAAAGATACAGTTGGGAAGCAGAAAATAACTTTATTGGGAGAAATGCAAAGAAAGGTTATGTTGGCAGGAGGAACTCCTCTTACAAGCAGAGATTAGCAGGTATAGTCATCTTTTATAGTTTTCCTGTAGATCGTGCATATTTATTTTCTTATACAGATTTGGCCTTCACTGATTGGTATGTATTAGTATAAAAACTAAATCATTGGCTTAAGATCAGATTCCAGGGCCCAAGATAAGACTTCTAAACTGCGATACCCCCGAGTCTGAAAGAAGACTTGTAAAACCATAGTCACTGCACTGGGGACCTATTTAAACTTGACTTTTCCTTTTGTTCTGCACTTCATGGGAGCCTTGCTTTTTTTTTTTTCCCTCAATTGCCATGTTTCTGTTTTTCTTCTTCTTTTTTTGACTCTCAACCTGGCAACACTAACTGCTCTAAATCTACCTAGCAAAAAAAATCTCCCTACTAACCGTATATCTGCCTAACAAAATATGCCTTACTACCATGATTACATTCATCCTATACAATTACGTATCCTTAGGGTTTTCTCCCTTCTCAGAGTGAGCTCTTACCAAATCCACGTGTCATATTCCCAAGCTGAAAATTTCCAACCCCAATTCTGAAGATCAGAAATCTTCCCAAAGCTGAATTTTTCTGCAGACGGGTAGACACCCCAACTAGAAAATTTCATACCCCAAATTCTCGTTTCATGAACAAAATTATGCTCTAAGAATTCCCTGGAATCACTTTCAGGCTATGTGTAGAAGGGAGCCCGTGACGCATAAATGAATTTTGTATTTAAACCCAGGGCACGTTCACGAGATACCTCATTAAATCTATGCAAATGTTCCAAAATCTGAGAGGAAAAAAAGTGAAACACTTCTGGCCCCAAGCATGTTGAATGAGACAGGTTCAAACCAGATCACTCTTGCTTCCGATGGACTCCATCCAAATAATAAAAGGATGTATGTGATGTAATGAATGGAATGCAGAGTTCTCAGGTTCCAGTCCTATCTCGGTCACTTTCTCATTACTGGACAGAGTACCTGACACCCACAACCTAAGGAAAAACAGGATTATTTAGCTTATCGTTTCAGGTGGTTCGCAGTGGCAGAAGGCCTTGGCAGAGACCTAGGCAGAGAGAAACTGTTTATAGCGCAGCAAGACAGCAAGCCTGGAGAATGAGGAAGGACAGAGCTATTATATGTCCTTCCGGGTCATGCCCGAGGGCTCCACCCCTTCCGGGTCATGCCCCAGGGACCCGCCTTTCCCGACCAGGCCCCACCCATTAACCGCACAGGAAATGTAAGGATTAAGCCTCAAGATATAATCGCCTTCCAAACAGGAGCCTTTGGGGGACACGTCAGGTCCAAGCTGTAGCAAGCATGGACTCTGAAGTGTGTTTCAGATCAAACAGCCATGTCCCTGTTGTCACAAATGCCAGGGGTACCTGCTTGCAAATCAACGCTGATCCTTGGTGATTATCTTGCTTCCTCGTTCTGACCTATTTTCTGTTCTCTTGTTCCACATAGCTCAATAGCACTAGGAATTTGGGGAAGAGGAAGTCACCTTAGAAACCACAGACCATACTGTACTCTCCTTCGTGTACACACTGAGAACAAGCCCAGTGTTGGGGGGTCGAGGGGAGGCTTGGTGTCGCAGCTGGGGAGCCCGCAGCTGATCTTCCCGAGACTTGCTCTTGTGTGGTGTGTGCTACATCCCACCGTCTTGGGCTCTTTCTGCCTGAGGCTAGATAACACTCAAAGCACCCTGAAAATGCTTCTTTTGATAAACACAGCCCGGTCTCCAAACGTAGCTTTACGTTCACCTCAAACATCAGCGGAGGAGAAAAGTACATTCCGTGAGAGAGCAATTATGCCCTTGGAATCATCACCCTCGGGCCGGACAGCCCGTTGGCAGCTACCCAAATGTCAGCTCTGCTTCCAAGTAAAAATAAATATAATGCATATCGTTGCAGCATACATATGACATTTGGGTAGACTCGGGGCCTGTGGAGGGAAGCCACGGGTTTCTGGTGGCAGAAATTTGCTTTTCTTTTCACCCGAGAGATGTCTATTTTTGGATCTCAAATGTCCCTGAAAAGTCCCCTGTGTTTGCAAGGTGATAGGATCATCGGGGCACTGTGCACATCAGTGAAATCAGTCGTGGATGATTTTAAGTACTGCTCAGAAGCAGAGCCTGGTTGGAAGGGACCGTCACTGGGGGCATGGCCTTAGTCACTTTGTCGTTGCTAGGATGCAGTACCCAACACTCACAAGTTCAGGGAGGGAAGGTTCATTTTAGCTCATCATTTCACGGGGTCTGACTCCACCCATGGGCAACTGGCAGTGATGAGAAGGTCTAATCAAGAAAGATAGGAAGTTGGGTGAAGATGGGGCGGAGTATGACCCTCCAAGCCACACCCGCAGTGATCTGCCCCACCCTTCCCCCTGCTAGGCTGGCCCCATCTCCTAACAGCATGTGAAGTCCATAGATAACCCCCAACATGCAAATACATGGGGCTTTTGGGGCAAGTTGAATGTCCAAACCATAGCAATGTGGCCTGGAAGGGCATGTTCTTCTCCCCAGCTCTCCCTCCTCTCTCTGCTGCCCGGCTGCTCCAGGAACAGCATCTTTCCCCCACGATATCCTCCTGCCACGATATCCCAACTTTGGAGCCATGGACCAAATCCACTGAAACCGTAAGCAGAAATAACTCCCGCCCCCGGGGCGTTGTGGTTGTAGGCTAGTGTCGCAGTGATGAGCCTAAGACACCCTCCCCCAGCGTACCTCTCCACAGAGACCCCAGTGGCACACGTGAGGCAGCTCTTCCGTGTTCCCTGGGAGGTACCTGAGGAGGTTAGAAAAGCATCAAGGAAGAGCCAGCCTCCAGACTTCCTTTCAGGTGGCAGACACAGAGGAGGAAACAGCAGCTCAGTTTTCTGTGGATGACACTTTTTAGACTTTCCTATTCCTTGGCCAGAGACCGGGAACATGCGTTCAGAGACGAAGTTTCTCTTAGCTGGACTCTGAGCTGAGCACAGAGATTCTTGGCCTGCTCTGGTTGTCTCCACAAGGAGAGCCTCCGCAGGTACAGGGCACACACATGCGGTCTGTGACCGCTGGAGAGATTATGTCAATTGGAGGCAATCAGGAACCATGCCTGGGTTAGGGTGTGGGAACCACGCCTAGATAGGGAATTGGAAACCAGCCTGGATTAGAGTGTGGGTGATTTGTGGGCCAGCGAATGAGGGAAGGGCACCCACCCGGAGGTGGGAGGGCCAACCGGAACTCCAAAGGTATAAACGGAGGGAAGGAGAAAGATTGGTCCAGCTCCTTCCTCTGGCAAAGCTCTTGCCTTGGCAATCGTCTACGGACGCCAGCTTACTACACACCGCAGATACCAATCGCAGATTCACTCCAGTCTTGGCTTGTGCCTTTCTGCCTGTCTCCGATTTCAGCCACTCACCTTAACTCTGGTCTTCATCATTGTTGTTGTAACAACCCAGATCTGCAGCAGACTCCCACCAGGTATCCTGCAGTCCCAAACGGGTGTTGTACTTTGCAGCTGAGCCGCCACTGGACACTCTGTCTCTCAAATGTGCAGGCCGCCATATTGGACTATGTCTATCCTCAGATTTATAAGCCTTCCAGATGGATCCTTTTTCTGTAAATTCTGCCTTTTGAAAGAACCCAAACTAATACACGGTCCTTGGCCTTGATGTATGCATAGACACTGCTGTTATGGGCAAGTGGACAAGCTCGGTGGTGGGATGTTAAAGCCAAAAGCAGGAGACCCTGTGAGTTGAGAAGCCGGTGTTACCGGCTGATACAGGCAGGATCTTAAAGAAGTGACTTGTGAGCTTCATCTTTGAGTACGTTCCGGATTTAAACTTGTTAATAAACTTTTTTTTTTTGATAATATAAGACCCATGTCATGGAGGCCTGGAGAGATAGTTCTGTTACTTTGCATATAGGAGGTCCTGTTCCTGTCTTCAAGGGGAAAAAATAAAAAAGAGAAAAGAACAAGAAAGAAGAGAGAAGAAAGAAAGAATACATCTGCATTGATGAATATCATAACAAAAATGCACCAGCTCAAAACCTTATCTTTTGTCATTGTATTCTGTGGTAAAGAAATGAAACTGTAGAACCTCAGCAGTGGGATTCCTGGGATCTAGGAGTGTAGATCCTTGGTAGAGTGCTTTCCCTACTAGGTTCAAGGCCCTGGCTTCTATTTCCAGTACTGTAAAATAATAATAATAATAATAATAATAATAGTGATACCATCATATGTGCACATGTGCTGCACTGGGGAGAGAGTTTCCGTTACCAGATGGTAAGGTACAGGTCAGGATAAAAGGAAAAAGCGAATGAAGAGATAGGAGGAAGTGACACCCCTGAATAGTCCTTCACCCCAGCGACCCTGGGTCTGAGCAGGAGGAACCTGGGGGTGTTGCCCACCAGCTCTGGAGTTCTAAATTACATCAGCAGAGCAGGGGTGCTTACAGATCTGTCTTTCCTCACATGGTGTTCTTCCCTCCTAATAATCAGTGTCCCCCAAGGAACCGTCTTGGTCCGGCTCCACCATCACAAGGCCACCGGCCCCAGTGCCTTATCCTGACTGTGACCTTGGAAGGCTAGCTCCACACCCAGCAGGCCCTGTCCATTCTCCCCCAGTTAATCAGGAGGAGGGACAGCGGACAGAGGGGCCACAAACACCCCAATTCCTCTTAAATCCTCCACCCTGCAGCTGTTGCAACAAAGCGGCTGTGCGAGATGTGTGATTAGCACTATGGCTTTGTTCCAGTAAAGTTTTATTTACAAACATCAGCAGGGGGCCGCATGGGCCCATGGATGTAATTCAGTAACCGCCGTTGAAGAACATTTGCCACAGGTGAGGGCATCCTGCGGCATGGTATTGAGTGGCTGGCGTTTGGTGGCATCGCCTGTTAGATTCAGCAATCGAGTCTTGTTGGGGGTACGTCTTGCTGCCTCTCTCCGTAGCTCGGAAGTCCAGTATTGCTCATAAAGCAGCTTACGTTTCTATAATGAGCTGGAGGGGGGAAATGCAACACCATCGCCCCAATTTCCAGAACCGGACATGGTTTGCTTTTGGTTTTTCCTTTCGGCCCCAATGTTGCATGCTTCCTGGTGCTACTGGTGGGTTTTTTCCTTTTTCTACGTTATCCCTTTCTTTTCTTTTTTTTCTTTTTAGAGAAGCAGATACCATTTCTTTTGGAGTATGGATATTTGCGGTCTACACTCTTCCTTCTGGCTACTGCCAGGCACACTGAGCTTTCCATTTGACTTTCCAGGTAGTTTTTCTTTTTTTTTCTTTTCTTTTCTTTTCTTTTCTTTTCTTTTCTTTTCTTTTCTCTTTCTTTTTTCTTTCTTTCTTTCTTTCTGTCTGTCTGTCTGTCTGTCTGTCTGTCTGTCTGTCTTTCTTTCTTTGTTTTTGAGACAGGGTCCTGCTATACAGCCCTGGCTAGTCCTGAACTCACTGGTGTGGCCCAGGCTGGCCTTGGACTCAGGGCAGGCTACCTGCCTCAGCCTCCTGAGGTACTGGAATTAAAGACACACACCACTCTGTCCCGCTTTATGTGGTGTTGGGGAATCAAACTCAGGGCCTTGCACTAGCAAAGACTTTCCAGAGCTTTAAAATGCATGCATTTTTGTGGGGGAAGGAATAACACAGCATTTGGATCTCTTGCCTAGCATGGGTGAGACCCTGAGTTGGATTCCCCAGCAGCACCTGAGCTGGGCGTGGGGCCACCGAACTGTAATGCCAGCACCAGGGAGGCTGAGGTGGGAGAGTTGCGATGAGTTGGAGGCCAGCTGGGGCTACATGGTGACTTCATAACAAGTCTGGACTACAGGCCTTGTCTGAAAAAAAAAATTGCATGCATTTCTCATGAGCTGTCTCCCCTGTTCTGTCTCAACCTGTCCCGTCCGGTCCCCGCACAGTTTACTCCTCATAGCTGGGGATCTGCAGTTATCCAGCTTTCCCTGCTGCCCAGGAGCTCCCCTGTTCTGTCTCAACCTGTCCCATCCGGTCCCCGCACAGTTTACTCCTCATAGCTGGGGATCTGCAGTTATCCAGCTTTCCCTGCTGCCCAGGAGCAGCCGTTCCTTTCATTTTGGTGAGACAACAGAGGAACCGGGGACCCCTGCGGCTGCACGGAGATGTATGTGCCAACATTCAGAGTGACAGCAGCTGCCCAGGCCATCCATGCCTCAGGCCTAGGGCTACAAATGAAATCCTGCTTTTCGGACACCTGGATGCAGGGCAGAATGTGGCGTGAACCCAATTTCTTTTGTCCTGACACGTCCAGATCTACATTTTGTTCGGGTGGTCTTCAACACGCCATCGCCAACATGCATGATGACCACAGCTTCACGTTCACAGCCAAACAGAACCATGGAAAGAGCAAGGAACCCCAAACCAAAAAGAAAGAAAAAGTCAAGGTTAACATCAGACCACAGCCCTGGCAATTCCCAGAGCTCCTTCCTGCACGGCCAGTTATGTCTTCAAAATGCACTGGAGCCCGTCCTGTCTTCAGGACAAAATCCATTCCCTCTGCATTTGCGTACACAGCCTTCCGTTTCATTCCCTGCTGGGTCCAGAGGCTGGTGTGACACAGCATGGCTTTTCTCAGACGTGGCAACGTGACTCTCAGTAGCTTGCCCTGGCATGCCGGCTGGAGCTGTGGTGCATGGGTGGGCGCCTGGTACCAGAATCCAGGGAACACGGAAAAGAAAGCTGTGGCAGGCCACAAAGTCAGCTCTCGCACCATCCTGGCCAAGGAGATTCTCAGCGACCTGGTAAGACGCTATGTTGATATCAAAACAAAACAAACAAACAAACAAACAAAAAAACAGGCAGGGGATATAGCTTAGGGGAATCCTCAGGACCACCCAAACCACAGAAAACAGGTTCCTTAAGATGCACGTGAGCAGATGGAATCCCACGCCTCCACGGGACATGTTGTAAGTCTGGCAGGTGCTTGGTTACGTCAGCCTGCAGATTCTACAAAAGCCCCTTTATTCACAGGGATGCTGAAACCCAGGTTAAACTCTGCTGCAGTCCGGTGGAAGCTGCTGGTGGGATCTGCAAAGTCTTGGCCAAAAAAAAAAAAAAAAAAGCCACAGAACTCAGTGGATGCCCATTGCTGTCTTTGTGACTTTTCCAAAGAGGCAATTTAAAAATAACAATCATTTTCTAAGGCCACTGAATTGACGATGTTCCCAAGCATCAGAACATGGAATGTAAGCCGAGCTGGGCTCGGTGGACGCAGGCCTGTCACCCCAGAACTCTGGGAGACCGAGGCAAGAGGATCACAGGTTCAAGCCCAGCCTGGGCGATTTAGCAACTTACTGAGACACTTTCTCAATATAAAGAATTTTCTTAATGGGCTGGGGATGCGGCTCAGTGTGAAGTCCCTGGGCTGGATCCTTCAGTACCACATGCATGTGCAAACACACACACACACACACACACACAGAGAGAGAGAGAGAGAGAGAGAGAGAGAATACTTGCCCGTTAAGCACACTTAAACGCTTTCGTGTAGGCATTGCCAGGAGGTGCATTGCCACAGAGCCACCTCACCAAGGACAAACGCAGCTGTCTTTTCTGCCGGGAATCCATATTTCCTCCCCTGTATCTCATCTTTTGAATATAGCCTTTTTGTGCCTCCGGAGCCACCATCCGTTATCATTTTATGCTCTTGTCTTTGTGTGTCCCATCGTGGTGGCAACTAATTCATCAGTTTTCCTTTTCTCTGCAAGGGTTTTGACTCAGCTAGGACCGGGGATGCTGTCACATGCAATTTCAGACTTCTTCCTTCACCCACACACCTGAAAAGGAAAGAAAGAAAAAAGACGTATGGTGGCCATCTTTCTTAGAGTTCTCCAGCTGTGAGGCCTAGAGAGGCGGACCCTGCCCACCTCTCAGGCACAGAACTAATGGAAATGTTTAAAATAAAGGCGCTTGAAAAGTGATGAAACCACCCCTCTTTTCTTGATCCTGGTCCCGAGAGAGCTAAAGACATTGACATGTTTCTCCAAAGTAAACTTACTGAGTGGCTAATTCATGTGAGGGCAGTAATGTATATTGAACCCAGAGCCTTTGCATAGAGTTATATCCTCAGCCTATCTCTTCATTTCAACTTTGAGACACTGTCTCGGTGAGTTACTCACACTGGGCACTGACCTAATGTTCCCCAGTTCTTTTTCTTTCTTTCTTTCTTTCTTTCTTTCTTTCTTTCTTTCTTTCTTTCTCTCTGTCTGTCTGTCTGTCTGTCTTTCTTTGACACAGGATCTCTGTAGATTGTGCAGACTGAGCTTAATATGTGATCCTCCTACCTCAGCCTCCCAGCACGGGGATTCCAGGTACAAGTCAGCACGCCCAGTATGTTTTCTTGATGGATTCAAGCTATTCTTTTAGAAGGAACTTTTCACATGGTATTAACCACTCAAGATAGCACACAAGCTAAAGTCCATATTGGGGATGTCACACAGGTCGTTCGCAGACCAGCAGTCTTGCAAGGATGTAGGACCTCGTGATTGATACCTGACCACTCTGTCTGAAAATGTTGTGTTGCAAAGGCACAAGACAGATGGGATTGGTAGTAAGCTTTGATCTTTGCAGAAGATTCTAGAAATCGTCGCCATGGAGTTGTTGCACATCAACATACTGTTTTAAGTGTTATTTAATCACCACCCATTTCATAGTGACTCAGTGGTTACAAGATAGTTCTTTTTTTCTCAGTGTACTTGAGGCACTGACCAAGAAGCCATCCTCTCCTACAGGGCCCCAGTCCCAGGCCCCACGAGACAGTTCCTGGTAAGTTTGCAATGAGTTCTACACCTCACGGTTAAGGTATCCGAAACCTCCGCTGCAAACAGAATCCCATTCATGGCGGAAATAAAATAAAACCACGTTCTGCGGCTGTAGTAAATGCAGTCCGACGTCTCCAACTTGTCCCATTGATTATCCCTTAAAGTAGAAGAGGTATGTGTCAACTCACATGTGGTCTTTATTATGGAGAACAAATTCCTCCAGCGCGAATGCTATCGATTCTTGGTCAGAGATGTCATTTTCATATTTGCAGGGCAGCGGCGTCGGCCGCAGGGCTCCCTTCTCTGACGGGATTGCAGCTGACACCTCAGCGTCTCCACCCTGAATCTCTGACAAGGAGTCCTCTCCTCCTCCTCCGACGTGACGAGTCAGCTGCCAGCGTGTGATCCAGTCCCTTCTGCGTGTTCACCGGGTGACCTTCCAAAGAGAGAACGTTGATTTACAGGAGGGCCTTTCGAAGCAGAGGTAGGAAAGTTCTTGCTTATCTGAGTGCTGGCTCAAATGTGGCAAGTTTACTACAACATGTGGGAAGAATTCTTTCGCAGAGCAGTTTTCTGTTGCCTAGGGTGTGAGTCCTCGGAGGCTCTGCCCTGTGTAGTGGTCGGAATTTGCAAACACGAGTCTTCCCTCTCTTGTGCGGTTTCACGTTTGTTCATGTTGGAAATGGCTCATGAGTCGCTCGATAGATAGGTTGTATGTGTTCCGTGGGTGCCCCTCAGTTAGGGGCCCCTGGAGGGGCAACAGCAGGTGCTTTGATTTTATCCACAGGGAGTTGTGTAGAGTGAAGTCCCCACAGGGGGGAGTACAGGAAGCTCTTTTGATACCAGGTTGTTCTTCTTGTGGAAATGCACTGGGACCTCTCTGAGGCGGTGGCGAGGACAGTGAAACTAAGCTCGGCTCCAAACGGGGAAGGTCCTCAGGGTCTCCGAGCGTGTGCTTGTTAGAAATATGCTAGGTACTGACAGCAGCAATTCTAAAAGCACCGTTGAACTGTGGGAATTGTGAAAATGGAACCACCAACGGGCACCAATCCTATGGGCCACTATCTTTTTGCTGGCGAGATCTGTCGTGGTTTACCTATGAAGTGCCGTTGCTTCTTGGCCTTTTGGCTAAGATCAGGGGTAGCATGAAGGGTTCCCCAAAGACTCACGCACCAGAGCGTCACCCCTAGCGGTATTTGATGGAATGGGATAATGAGGCACTGACCTCATCAGTGGAGTTCTTAGTTGAATGTCCTCTTAGGAAGTGGGGCCTCCTTGGGAAGAGTGTAATTTTCATGGATGTGTCTTCTGGGGGGCTGTTGCCCTTTCTGTACGCTTCCTGGCTGCTGGGGGTGAGCAGTGCTTCTCTGCCGTGCCCTCCTACCGTGGTGTCACCAGCGGACTGTGGGCACAGTCCTCTCTTTGGAAATAAAAATAGTCTGGGAAAGGAATGGATCATGGAAAGATCGAAGCAAAGCTGGGAAGGGATGGAGAGAGTGATGCTATTAAGCCGCCTTCCCTAGTGTCATTTCTCATTACATTTCTGTGGTGCTTACTTGGTAATGCAAAATACCTCTGTGTTCTGGCTCTAGGCTGGGTAAGAGCGAAGGGTGGGAAGAGAGGGGCTTCCTGGAGAGGGGCTTTCTTTTCGTTTTTGCCGCACTGTGGATTGAGCTTAGGCCCTACACATTGAGTTACAAACACGAGTCTTCCCTCTCTTGTGCGGTTTCACGTTTGTTCATGTTGGAAATGCCTTATGAGTCACTCGATAGGTTGTATGTGTTCTGTGGGTGCCCCTCAGTTAGGGGCCCCTGGAAGGACAACAGCAGGTGCTTTGATTGAGTTACAATCCTGGTCTATTATTATTATTATTATTATTATTATTATTATTATTATTATTTCAGTGTTGATTTTGAGACAGCATCTCCTTAAGTCCCTAAAGTTGCTCAACCTGGGCTGGAACTTGCAATGTCTCTGTCTCAGCCTCCCGGGGTGCTGGCGTGAAAGGAAGGCTGGAAGGTTTAATTTTAAGAGGGGCCCCCATTACAAAATGATTAAGACAAATGGCAGGCGAGCATCGCTTTCTTCTACTTAAATCCTCCCGTTCCTGATTTGCCCTGTAGTCTAACTCATTCCCTTCATGTATGTAAACATTCCCTTCGGGCATGTAAACAGTATTAATCTTGTTTTGTGAAAAGTTAACGTATTGAGGTAGATACTTACATGAAAAACATGAAATCCTTCACGTAGCACTTATGTGCAAACATATGGACATAGTTTTACATATTATGCATTATGTGTAAGACCTATATATCTTCAAATTATAGGGAAATATTTCGCTTTAATAGGAAATGATACATTATACTTGGATCAAAACTGTTACGATTTTGAATGTCTCTGAACAGATGGTGTGTTGAAGGACTGGTACCCAGTTGATAGTGCAACTGCCTTCCTGCCTCCTCCTGTCAAAACTAACCTTCCTTTTGCCAAGAGCCGTTAGGAGGTGGGATCTAGTGAGAGGAAGTGAGGTGTTTTCATCTCTTCCTGTTACTACTTCTTGGCCACCACAAGGAAAAGATCTTTACATCACCATACACTCCTGCAGTGTCTGTCTCCCCCACCGTACGCCTGTGAACAACGCAGCCAAGTGACCATCTAATGATGCCTCTGAAACCATGAGCCAAGATAAACCTCTTCTGCTTGTACATGATTTTGTCATGTTCTTTGGGACATGGATGGAAAGCTGACTAATACAAGACTCTTCAGAATTATCAGCGTCTGGTTCACTTGGGGCCTAGCCTATAACTTGCTAAGTGGTAGGAAATAGTGCATGATATTGAATAATTGTTATCTAGGCATCTACAAATCCAGCCTTCATCAGTATAGTTTCAGATGACATTTTTTTCCAGATTGGAAAAGAAAGTAGTTATTTTGATGCTTAGAATTTAAAATTCTTCGGACTGGGGTGTAGCTCAGTGATTAGAGTAATTGTGTGGGTTTGATACCCCCATACCACATCATAGCTGGGCTTGGTGGTACTCACCTGCAATCCCAGCACTGGTCAGGCGGGGGC
Source organism: Ctenodactylus gundi (assembly GCA_004027205.1). Lineage (NCBI taxonomy): Eukaryota > Metazoa > Chordata > Mammalia > Rodentia > Ctenodactylidae > Ctenodactylus > Ctenodactylus gundi. The sequence continues at coordinate 21,428 of PVKB01001257.1, forward strand.
AAGAGAATTGCTATGACTTTGAGGCCAGCCTCGTCAACGCAGTGAGTTCAGGACCAGTCTGGTCTACACAGTAAGACCCTGCCTCAAAAACAAAAAAACAAACAAAAAAAAAAAAAAGAAAGAAAATTCTTGCTCTACAAATATGTCTGGCCTTTGGGATTTACTTTAAACTGTAAACTGGTTGAAACATCTTACTGATTTCCTCATGAATTTGTTACCTAAGATCCTTGGCATAGTTTATTACTGTATGAGTTTGACTTTACCTGTGTGGGTAAAAAAGTGTTCAACAAATTATAACATACTAGATTCTCAGTGGAGAATCCTATCCATGAATTTCCCTATCTACAAAAGGGAAATTAGGCTTTTACGTATTATATAGATAATGATTTTATATATGGTTTCTATATAAAAAATAACCATAGTAATCATCTTTACTGTTTATTGAGTACCAGCCATGCCCTTTTATGTTCGAATACGAAATGATATCTAATCCTCACTGTGACCATTGAGGCTTGTAATTGTGTGTGATGTCCAATGTCTGACTTCAGAGAATTTGATTTATAAACCAGACGGAATCAAGGAGCATGAGGCTGGGGTTCGAATCGGGTCTCTGTAGCATTTGTTTGGACTCAGATATACAGTACTACTTCTCCCTTCCTTTCTTTTTTTAACTTTTCCTGAAGGGCATAACCAAAGGCCCAGAGTTAAGACAAATTATGTTTTCCCAGCCTCTTCAGTTGTGTCTCTAAATGTGTAGTAATGGATGATTTTTCTCTACTCAAGTGTGCTAGAAAAAAAAAAAAATTCTAGGGCTACGTTAAAGCCGTTTCCCTAATCCAGAATGGCTCTTCTGACCTTCAGCGTCTCATGGATTTAGAACAATGCTTGCAAGAAAACAAACACCTGTCTCTCGTGGGGAACCATTTACACCAGATTTTGGGAGATCACTTGTGGCCGCATTATGCATCCGGAAGTCATTTTCCAAATGACACGTCAATGACCCAGAGATTTTTCTGGGCATGTGGATAGTTACAGGGAAAGCAGCCATTGATGGCTGTTTTATTTATTTGTTTTTTAACCAATCAAGGAAATATCACACAGAGGACAGATACTTAGCTTCTCATTCTTTGGACGGTAGATATCATTGGTTTCTCAGTTCTGGTGCAGAATTTGGATGAGTCTCAAAGGACAAAAACAATCTCAGAAACATGTTATTCTTTGGCATGGTGGCTAGGAATTCATCAGGGAAGAGACCATCTCTTTTTGTACTTCTCAATCCTGGATGCCTTGGTCACTTTCTCTTTGGGGGGCTCAGTACCCAACACCCATAACGTAATAGAGGAGAGTTTTATTTTGGCTCAGTTTCAGGAGATATCTGTCCATTCATGATCAGCTGGCAGTGGTGGAAGAGTCTGGCCAAGGGTGTAGCTGGAGGAAAGCTGGTCATCCCATGGTGGAAGGAAGTAGAGTGCAAGAGCGAGGGCGGGAAGCTAGCATATGTCCTTTGAGTCGTACCTCAGGAATCTGCCACTTCCGGGTCATGGCCCCATTGGTCCACCCCTTCCGGGTTGTGCATCCTGGACCCGCCCCTTCCAGGTCATGCCCCGGTGATCCCTTCCTTCTGACCCGGCCCCACCTCTTAACAGCACAGGAAATCAATGGACTGTCTCCCGTGATTTGAAGCACCCTCCCAACAGGAGGATTGAAGAGGGTGTCCCAGATCTAAGCTATGACGCACACCTGGACACAGATGGGCTCAATACCCTTTTCTTGAGTCAAACTGGAAGATCTGCCCAAAGTGGAGAATGAGGTCTTTTCACGAGCAGTTGGCCTCTCACTTGGTCAATAGCTTGGCTCTCCCCGGGTCCACAGTATGCACAAGCCTCACATAATTTGGAATACACTTTCCTGAAAGTAGGAGTATGCTAATGACATTACAGTGCAAAGAGCTTTGGATGAAGTCTTAAGGCCATGAGGAAATAATGACTTGCTACTTACGTTATGCCAAAAGTCTCTGTCTAAAGTATTTTGCTCTCGTGGTGTTTCCTACAACACAGCTTACAAAAATACTAGCAAAGGTTTGTGAATATAAACCACTTACCCCTGCATACCTGGAACCATCTCTCTCTCTCTCTCTCTCTCTCTCTCTCTCTCTCTCTCTCTCTCTCTCTCTCTGGTACTAGGGATTGAACCCTGTGCCTTCACACTGACATGCCAGGCCCATTTTTTTATTTTTGATTTGTGAGACAGAGTCTTGCTAAGTCACTGAGTTGGTTAGGATGGTCTTGAAATTGCATTCCTCCTGCCTCAGCCTCCCGTAGGGCTGAGATGACGGGCCTCTGCTGCCAAGTGTGGCTCCGACTGCATTATTTTGTAAGAAAATCTGATATATGAGGATCTCACTTAAGAGAGCCTGAAGATTCCATTTTTCCCCTCCAGCAAGGAGTCAGTTTTCAGGAGGCTGAAGGACGTGTTTCTGTCTTTCCAACAGTCCGCACTGTGTGTGACTAAATGTGAGGAACGAGAAGCAACCACCTGGATCTTTATGGGGGGCGGGTGGGGAGGCTGGCGCCTGAGGCGGACAGCATAGGGTGGCAGTATGGATTCGCCACACATGCAAAATTACCGCGATTGTGTCTGCTTGTTATTTCTTTGAGGACCATGAAAAGTACCCTGCTCTATCCGTTAGGGTTCTAAGAGAGGTACAGGTGGAGGGCTCTCCAGCTGGTGCCTGGGTGTTGCAAAATTCCCCACATCTTTCTTCCTCTCAGACCTCACCTCACTTTGTCTTACCTTCAGAGGGTCCCGTCCCTCAGTGCACCTTGGTACCATCTCGTCACCGCAGTCGTCTTATTCCTGGAGTCCTCTTCTATTCTAGGGAAAACTGAGAAAGAGACTGAATAATGGGAAAAGAATACCTAAAAATGTGAGCGCCCTGAACTGGCTGTACGAAGGCAAGTCGTAGGGTCAGACCCTTGGCGAGAACATTCCAGTGTTGGACACATCCGATACAATTAGTCAACTTTATGAGAATGTGTGTATTGCTTAGTTGACTTCTTTTTTTTTTAAATCTTTGAGAGGCAGGCCCTGCCCAATGAAAACGGCCACCCCTCCTGGTGAAAAGCACCCTGCTGTGAGAGTTAGGGTTCTAGGAGACGTGAGATTGACAGGGATTATAAAGAAAGACGCATTTGGAGGGCTTGAGCGTCCAAGGAGCGAGGCAGTCCAAGGTGACAGCCTGCACGTGCAAGAGTGGGGTGGGTCGAGTGGCTGCTGAGACGTGAGGTAGAACACCCGTCCAGGTGTTCACCGGACACCATTGTGAGCGTGCTGCGGATCTTGGTTGTTCAAAGAACAATGGGAAAGAGTAGAGACTGGAGGGAATCTATCATGGCAATACGTAGCGTGCAGCAGGTCGATGTCCATAGACAATTGCACAGGTGAGAGCTTTGCCCGGAAAAGCTACCACAGGCTGTCTTCTCCCTTCCCTTCATTTAGCTCCACCTGCCAGTTGGGCCTCCCACCCCCGGGGGGCAGACGATGTTCTTCTTTTGTTCACTGGTCACTCACACGTGCACACCTATAAGTTCTACCCTGGATGTTTTCTAATTCCATCAAGTTGGCAAAATCCCTCAAGCGTCACACCTTCCACAGCACGGGGCATGACTCTGGCAATTTTGGTAGCGCAGGGCGGTACTACAGATTCGCCACGCACGCAAACTTAGAACCGTTGTACCTAGCCGTGATTTCTTTGGGAATCATTCATTGATTTTACTTTTTTGTGTTCCAGTTACAGAGATTACTTGAAATGTTCGGCTCATTCTTAGCGTACGCTATATTCCTTGAGAGGGGGCATCTTCAGCGCAGAACCCGTTACCCCAGGCTTATGATTGGTGAAGACGGTTTTTGTCCTGTTTCACCATAAAGAGCACATCTTTCAAGAGTAGCTTGCTGTCTGGGGGTAATAGCAGGTTGCTCGCAACACTGCTGTTAGACTCTGCATATCAGACGCCTGGGTTTTGTTCGTGGGCTGTTCACCATTTCTCTTTGTGAACTTCTCAGTGGAACCTCAAGCCTTTCTGACTTTATTTTGCCCTTTCATAAAAGGGAAAAGGACAGTCCCACCACGAAGAAGATGACTCTCTTAATTAGTTTCCTTCTGCTAGGACTGGATATCTGACACCCACAATTTAAGGCAGGAAGAAATTACTTTAATGCACAGTTGCAGGAGGACTCAGACTCCTCATGAGTCTGGTGACGGTAGAAGGGCATGGCCTAACCAGAAAGAAGTTGTTCACGGCCTGGTAAGACAGGAAGGAGGGGGACAGAGAGGCAAAGTTAGCACAGGAGGTGTATCCTGCTAGGCCCTGCCTCGGGGCCCTGCCCCTCCGAGGTCCGGTCCCAGTCACCCAATCCTTCTTACAACTAGGTCCCATCTCTTAGCAACCCAAGAAATCAACACACGTGACTGACTCACCTTCCAAACTTACATGAGGCTGTTGGAGGACATTCCAAGTGCAGACCACAGCTCTAACAGAACATGTCCTGACTTGGTAAACGCTTACTGTGTATGAGTGATCCTGATGGTTAGAATGTACACCTTACCCGGCTTGTACACTCAATTCACGACATGGTTATATACTCCTTCCAAGGGGCTGTGGCAAATGCAGAAAGCGACCCTGACCACAGACCCAGCGCTCAGTGAAGACTGAGAAAGAATGCCTCAGTGACACCTTCACACAGGAACTGCTTCCTGTGTTGAGTGTTGAAGAGTGAACAGGAGTCTGCTAGATGCCACTCCAGTATAGCAAACAGTAACTGGAAAAAGAGGAGGGTATAAAAAAGATTAAATATATATCTTGAGCCCAGGGTTGTCGCTGGGAGGGAGGAAGGCAGTTGTGTATGATACAAGTCGGTAGGATGGAAATTGCGAAACTTGCTGAGGATTGAAGCCTTTATCTGACCCCGGAGAGGGAGCCACAGATAGGTACATCTAGTTGCTTTTACACTGAAAGATCATAGAACGATTCAAAGTATCTGATCCCTATGTATCAAAGGAAATACCTGCACTTTAGAGTCAAGATCAGTGATTAGGTAATGGGGAGCCAGAAATTATGACCATGCGTTCCTAGGGTAACCTCAGCACCCTAGCCTAGAAGGGACTATACAGATAAATACCCACTTGGGGAGCGCATGGTTTTGGCTGGAGTGCCAAGGGGAGGGGTGTCTGCTGGCCCTCCAGGGGCATTTTTGCAATTTCAAGTGAGTTCCCAGCCTTGGTCTAGCCGCCCTCCAGCAGAAGTCTTTTCGAATCCTATCACGGAGGTCTCCTTCAATCCAAATTCACTTACGGGTCTAACCGAATGTGGTTTAGTGCGCCACCATCTGAACTGGTTAAGATGACTCCTCCTCTCTCTCTCTTATTATATGAACGTCAAGATATTAAAAAAATCATTCAAGCCAGAGAAAATAACATAATAAAAGAATAGCCAGAGAGCCCCTTTTCTTTTGAGGATCCACATTAAAGGAGAAATCGTTCTTCCTTTTTCCTACCAGTTACTGCATACATCTTGGGAAGTCCAGCCTTGAGACAGATGCCCAGGTTCAAAGTCATTCATTTTCCAGAAAAAAAGGGGAGTTGTGCATTGCGTGTCGAGTACATGTTTAGGAGAACAAAAAGGCATTTGGCCAGATCCCTGTGAGTCATCTGAACATGAAACACAGCCATTTTCCTGGATTTTTTTTTAACCAAGCCAGAAAGTACTGGGTATATTTGACAGCCAGTGTACTCTGCTTGGAGTGGAAGGAAATGTCACAGTGACGCAGGAGTCAGCAGTCAAGCCAGGCTTCGTGTGACACACCTGTTGTCTCAGTTACTTACTCATTGCTGTGACAAAATACCCAACATCCACAATTTAAGGGAGGAAGAATTTGTTTAGCTCATAGTTTCAGAAGGTTTCACACAGTCTTGCCATGGGGCAACTGGGTGGAGGTACATGGTGGAGACAGACTGGAGATCTCCTCACCCCATTGCAAACACAGCCAAGTGAGGCAAGACCCAAGTAGAGTCCATAGACTCAGGCAAGGCCAGGGTCTTCCCAGGAAGAAGCTTCCAGGATGTTTCTTCTTCCTTTAGTTACTTCAACCTGTCAGTTGCCACTTCCTGGCCCACAAATCCATAACAAACACCTCAAATCTCTGCAGTAGGCAATCCCCAATGTCAACAAATTGACAGTCGTCCAGGTCAACCGTCAACTCCTGCCCCTTCCAACCAGGCCGCCTCTCAGTAAGACACTGTTCCAAAACGTGAGGCTTTTGGGGGAGACACGTAAGATTCGAACTAGAGCACCTGTCACCCCAGCTGTCAGGGAGGCTGAGGCAGAAGGAGGGAAAGTTCGAGCCCAGCCAGGGGGTATTTAATGAGTAAGTGAGAACCTGTCTCAAAAAAAAAGTATATAAAATAAGATAAATTAAAGGGCTGGGGACAGAGCTCATTATGAAAGAAGACTTGGCTCAGTCCCCATTGCTCACTCAAAAACAAAAACGAAAAAAGGCCGGATTCAGGGGGAGGCTCCGGCACTAACTCTGTTGAGAAAGAGCTGTTGAATGACACTATTGAGGCAAAAACAACTGAAGCTGGAATTCACAGACCTTCAATGGAGAGAATTTTGTGTTATTTTGGAAGCTCTTCATGCACAGCTTCATGGGTAAAATGTATGGGTCATGGGTCAGATCCAACTCACAACCTGTTTTTGTAAATAAAGCTTTATTGAAACACCCTGAAGCTCACCGGTTTCCATGGTGACTATGGCTGCTCTGCCACTATAGTGGTAAGATCTGAGCAGCTGCACCATAGATTAAATGGCACAAGAAGTCTGTGTGATTCACTCTCAGGTTAGTTGTGATCAAAGATGGCTGACCTTCCTTCTTGTCATACTCAGATTTTTATTCCTAGGAGCAAATCCTTGACCAACACAATTTAGAGGAGGAAACATTCATTTTGGTTCATGGCTTCCAGTGTTGCAGTCCATCCTGGGTCCATTGTTTTAGGCCTCTGGTAAACAGGAAACGTCATGGTGGATGGGTGTGATGCGGGATAGCTGCTTCTCACCCCGAACCAACCAAGATGTCGAGAGGGAAAGTGTGAGAGACTGAGAGACTGGGAGAGTGAGAAGGGGAGAGAGAGTGAGAAGGAGGATGTGCCCTCCAACAGCATGACGCCAGGGGCCGTATTCCTCCCACTGGGCCCCACCTTTTACCAGCCTGTTCAGCTGTGAACTGATGAATGGATTGATGCATTGGCGAGGTCAGCACCCTCATCATCCCACCTGGGAAGTAAGTCATGCCTTTAAATCGGGCATCAGACCTGGGTAAGGTGGCACATCCCTCCTGCCATTCTAGGACTCTGGGAGGCTGAGGCAGGAGCCTGGCTTAAATTCAGTCTAGGTCCTGCACCAGGTCACTACTTACATGTTTGAGTATGTTGGCAAGCTGAATGTCCCCAGAGTGCTATGTGGGAATGGAACTCTGAAGGAAATGGAAGAAAACACATGCTTTTCACTGTGCCTGTCATGCCACTCAGTGAAGAGTCACCTTCCCCATTGGGTCATGGACGTAGGGCAAATGTCCTTGTCTTACATACTCCCGTTTTATCATGGCATCACGGTCCACCTCATGAGCGCCAGCCTGTGACTCCTTTGCACCGATGAAAGACTGCTGCAGCAATACACCAGCAGTGTCAACCTCCATGACAATTCCAAGCTGCCCCTTAGGAATAAATCCTTTTTGTGATCTACCTCTTACGTGGACACAGTGCCAACCTAGATGCTGCCTAGATTTGCAGGAAACTAGACGGTTTTTCTTACACTCGCGACACGCTAGACTCTGTCACGTTGGAACATTGATCTCTTTCCTGCTTTGTCTATTTCCTGTGTATCCCATTCTGTTGGAGTCTCTCTACCCATACACACTATCGTGAAAAAGAAGGCCAACCTACCTATTAAAAAAATCGATGGAGGTGAACGTACGTAATGGAAGTTTTTCAGTGAGAAAGCAATTTATTTCTGTTGATGCTGGTCGGCGACCTTTGCATTTAGGCCTGTTCTGCGACCAGGGGCATTAGCTTCTTGGAGTGGGGACTTGGTAAAAATGCAAATTCTCAGATCCCCACCGCGGATCTGACAAATCAGTCTGCAGTTTTTCACAAGCCTTGTGGACGATCTGTGCACACATTAAAATTTGAAATGCTCTGCTCTAAAATATACAATATGAAATATGCAAGTAGAAGGCAGAGGAAGCACAGGAGAGCAGGGTTAGTGCTAGGGAAGACGGAGATGGAAGTTAGAAGGGCAGAATCCATCTGTTCTGTGACTCTCTTCCTTCTGGGTCTCGAAGGAGAGAGGCGGCCACCAGGATCTCTGTAACACAAAGACACTTACTCAAAGCGTGAAAGAGAAAGGCTCCTTTGCTGAAGCCTGCAAGTAGCTGTCAGAACCCAACGATCATTTTTAGGTGACTCCTCTCCTGAGTCAATGTAAAAATAGCCCCTTTGTGCGCCCGGAGAATGGACGTTGCTTTCCTGAGAAGCTCTTCAATTGTTTTATCTGCAATCTCTCATCATAGGGAACAAAGGCCGGAGGCGCCTATAAGGTGTCTAATTTTTCTCCTTCGCCCTTTCCCTTTTGAGAGGTCGGACTTGAAACCTGCTGTCATTTGAAAGCCCAGGAGAGGCTATCGCGGCCAGAGGAGAGTTCTTTTTTAAAGAACAAATAGAATCATCTGTATTATGGCATCGCTGCATCATGTTAACCACGGTCGGGTTCAGGATAATAGGGCTCAAAATTGTGAATGAGCATTCTGTTCAGATAACTTAAATACCATTTCATGTGGCTACTACTTCGATTCACCCCCATTTTTATTAGTATATATATGTGTGCGCACGCACGCACACACACACACACACACACACACATGCAAAGTTATATTGAGCTTCAGAATTTTGTGCATATACATAGTATGTTGACTTCACAACCCCTTCCCCTTTCCACCCACCGGCCTCCTCCCTCATTCCACGTGACTCCCAACTCGCTACCCATTGGCCTGTATTATTTATTTGTATTCTAGGCTTCTCGTAGTGCAGAAAACATGCAATATTTAGCCTTCTGAGTTTGGCTCACTTCACCGCGCCTGATGACCTCAAGTTGTGTCCATCTACCTACAATGGGCTCACTTCTGTCTGTCTATATGTGAGAGCAATACTCCATCCTGTGCATATTCCGCACATTTTGCGTCCATTCGTCTGTCATGATTCACTTTAAGACAAAATAAGTAGCAGACGTGTGTTGGTTCCCACCCACCGTGTGTAGCTCCTGCCCCGCAACCTTCCAACTGCAAACAGGGCATAGACCATCCCGGGAAGGCCTGCCCCGCGCGTCACCACCACTGCATTAACTCTGATTTCTAGCTCAGTGTCTAACCTTAAAAGCTCTGTTCAGGATAGAAATCTATGGGCAGTGTTTTTCCAGAAAAGGACATCATTACACCAGCACTGCTTCGTGGAATCTTTAGATACATGGTGTAACATTCACATCTCCATGGGTGCTCACAGTGTGTCTGATGTCGTTGTTATTGACATGTCTCCCTCCACTGCCAAGCACTGCCCATTATCACCCTGCTAATCAAGTGTGTCACATGAGATACTCAAGTTACTGACAATGCCACAAGACCGTCCTGTTAGAGAAAGCACTCTTTCGTATCCACGTCTATCTCTTATAACCTTAGAGTTGAGGTTTTTTTTTTCAGTCCATGGGTAGCGTGCTCAACTTCATGCTTTTTATGTTTCCAAATTTCAGTTGTTTTCAATTTATTGCTTTTTTTCAGTAATTGATAAAGGCTTCAATACCAGAGCGCTCATGGAAATTCTTGCAATCCTCTTGAAACCATTCCTGAAATTTCCATGGATTTACAAAAGGGTCATTTCATCCCTGGGATATGTGTTTCTTCGATTTTCTTGTGCGTCTTGACCGTTTAGAAACCTCCCATCCATTGCTGATTTCTATTCATTACTTGCTTTTTAATTTATATTTCATAGTCATTCTAGGTTGAACCCAGCCAATAAAAGTAGATCTTATAGGAACGCAAAGAAAGATGGTAATATATTTGTGTTTAAGGACAAAAGTTGGCACATGCACAGTTTATGGAAATTGCAACGTGCTGATTTTCCATCCACAGACTTCTAGCTTTTCATCCAAGTTTCTACCTTGTTGCAGTCACCACTTTGGGTCAGGGTATTCTGCAAGCCTGCATCAGGCACAAATGACACACCACCACCACATAAAGCATGTTTCTCCAGTGACATGAAATTATCCCACATAGTGTAGTGTGCGTGCATCGTGAACATCCTTGCTGTGTTACAATAATGGCTGTCATGGTCCTAGAGATGACAGACATTTCTAGAGTGTGTCTCTCTCTCTCCATCACCATCATGGGTCCTTACAACCATTGCTTTTGGGGTACGAGAGGACCACCAGCTGAGCACAGTAGGGTTGGACAATTAGCTTCTCTGAAGAGCAACAGTCCCGTTCTCTGACCTCATCCCAGATCTTGGAAGACACCCTCTACTTTCCTCTTTCAACTGAGTGTGTTTGAGACAGAGCAGAGTGGCTGCTATAGATAAAATTTCTTCCCCACTTTAGAGCTAAGGAAGTCATCGTGAGCCGGTAAGGCATTCCTGAAGTGTCACTGCCAAGCTGATTTCGAATGCTCGAGCCGGGAAGAAGGTAGAACCTGCAACATTTGGGACTGGGTGATAAGAAAGATACCTACAGGACTTTCAAGAGCAGCAGGCAAAGCAGAGAGCACAGGGGTCCCAATCTCAAAACCCAAAGTTCCTTCAATGGCACCTCTGAGCCTGGCTAGGTTAGGGTTCGTTGTGTCCACTTGGTTGGCTTTGGAGCTGCCTGAGGGATTACTAGATCACACACTTCTGTGTTCTGATTGAGTCTGGAGGCACGGCCTTGGGGTGCACCTGTGGCCCCTGGCTCTCTCCTTTCAAACGCTTGCTGTGCTCCCCTTGCTGTGCTTCCTGGATGCTATGAAGTAAGTATCACAGCTGTACCGCACTATTCCTCCATGCTGTTTTTTGCCATGGAGCCAGGCTACCGTGGAACGAATCCTTAAACCGTGAGCCAAATTAAATATGTCCTCCTTTAAGTTGGGAGTGCCCTCCAGTGTTGTGTCCCAGCACCAGGACAGCTGGCCACTACACACATCATGGCGGTGAGCCTGTGGTATTTTAATTATTCCCATATGTTGACTCAGCAGTGAACAGTGATGCCATAACCGTGGGATTGGAGAGAGAGTGGGACAGAATAGTTTAGGCCTCACATGGTTGAGCATAACTGTGTCAACTCAGTTGATCTAGGGAGCTACATAGGGGATTGGTGGTGCACACTACTGGCTGTGTGGGAGTGGGTCATGGGATTAATATCTTCAACACAAAGCATTAAAGCATTCGTGGCACCAGCCATTGTCTGGGTTTTAAACAACCCTCACATTCTGCAAAAAATGACCATATTCTAGGAGTAGAATTTGCCTTTTTATTCTTTCAACATCCTTTTTCCACCCCCTAACGCCGGTCCTTTCAAATTGCATGCCGATAGCTTTAGGTCAGAAACCCTTGAACGGCAAACAATGGATGTGTTTAACTGTTTTATTGAGGGAAATAAAATATTCATGGTCGCCTCGAGTGGCTCTGTGCTCACAATTTCGTGAAGTGTTGAAAATATGGGAGCATTTAAGAGGGCTGAGAACACAGAGGGCTGAAAAGCAGTTTCCGCCTACTGGTTAAAAGTGCCCCCGTGGTTGTCCTGTGAGTTTTAGATATTAGAGTGGAGATATCACCCCCTCACTGGGTATTCCCCATATCCACGAAATCGTCACTCACCAGAATGCCAACCTATGACTCCTGGTCCATCTGCCCAAATGCCTACCATTTAGGGGAAACGCGTCTCGTGCCTTCCACACCTTACACCAGACATTTGGGTAACGCTTTCATTCCATTTGCAGCCTGTGCACCATCAACCACCCCCCCCCCCCATGCACACAAATAAACTCAAATTAAAAAAATTATCTTGGATAACAAGCGAAATGGTTTTGCCTCTCAGCAAAGACACCCCGTGTGGCATCACAACTCCCAGAAGGAGGCAAGAATCTCTGCCAAGATGAAAGGGACCTTGGACGTATTTCAGAGAGTAAAGTAGCTGCTCAAGCATCAAGTGGCAGAGGAGGAAATGTTCTATTATTCTATTAAATATTTTTAAATGCTGCCCATTAGGCTTATCTGGAGATGCATAGGTGGTGGCATCGTTTGTAATTATATGTGACAGTCTCAAAGTGCACGTACCCAAAACATCCCCTCATTGCTCTCTGCTAATACAGAGACCTGAACAATTGAGATAAATTGCACAGAAGAATCATCCTATCAAGGCAGTCATGGCAGGACTTTGGAGGTGTATAGAGACACAGTGGCATGTGACTATTTAAAAACAGAGGCCAAGATGTGTGTTTCCTTTGGCTGTGGAAATAAAATACTCCCAAAGGGTGGTCGCTACAACAGGAACATACTATTTTTCAGATCCTGCACCCTTACATCCATCCAGAAGCCAAGATTGTCAACAGAGCTATTCTCCCTCGAAGGTTCTAACACAACAGCAACCCCCCTTCCCCCCCCCCCCGCCCCCTAAACGTTTTGGCATCAGGGGCCTGTTTCAGGAAAGATCATTTTCCCACAGATGGATAGGATAGGTTTGGGGATGATGGCTGGGTGGGGATGGAATAGTTTGGGGATAATTCAAGAGCATTCAGTTCATTGTGCATATTATCTGTAATATTATTATGTCATCATATATAGTGAGATAATAATATAAGTCACCATAATACAGAATCAGTGGGAGCCCGGGGAGGAGGCTGAGCTTACGTGGTGATGTCAGTGAGGGGGAGTCACTGTCGACATGCTAACTGCTTCCTTGAACTGGGGTTAAGGACTTCTGCTCTAAGAGAAAAGTCTTGCCTTATCTCTTCCACCTCAAGCTGCTCCTCCTGGCTGGTGGCAGCATCACACTCCCAGCCTCTACTGTCACGTGACTCTCCTTGTCACATGAGCCTCCTTTCCACCTCCTGCTCTGGAAGGTGACTGGATCACAGGGGTGGTGCACTCACCAATGTACCCATCCATGGATGGGTTCATGACTAACTGTGCAGTTAAGAGGTAGCGCCTGGCTGGAGGTGGGTCTCTGGGACTGTGACCTGGAAGGGTGTGTCCTTGGCTCTGTCCTCCGCCATGCCCTTGCGTCGTGATGTTTCTGCCTTGAGACAGCCCACCATGGACCAAACCCAACGAAACCATGAGCCAGAACAAATCTCCCTTCCTGTAAGTTGCAGGTTGTAGGTATTTTTGTCCCAGCTACGGACAAGGTGACTAACACAGCTGATAACCAATTTCTTCCTTCTTTCCTGATGTCCAGTTTTTCTAAATAGCAATTATTATTATTATTTGCTATACTGTGGATGGAACCCAGGGCTCAGAACATGCTAGGTGACCACTGTGCCACTGTCGTTCATCTAAGGGATTTTTAACAAAAATTTTATTTTGAGACACTTGTTAAATTGACCTTGCACCTCAGCCCTCCTACCTTAGCGTCCTAAGTGGCTGGCATTACACGCCTGGCACAAAATATTATTTTTCAATGTTGAAGGGCTCAAATATGTAATCTACCCTCACAATATTACAGAGAGAGACTTTTGCCCTTGAGGCTGAATCACAAAGGAGAACTTAACTGCTGTTTCACACATAATCAAGTGGGAATTACCTGAGGTGATGGGTGTGTTCAGGTAGGTTGATTGTGGTAATTATTTCAGAACGGTTACATAAATGAAAACGTCCCATGCATGCTTTAAATATATACAATTTTCACTTGTCAAGTTTATATCGGTGAATTTGGGGAAAAAATCCCCAGATTTTTGTTATTATTTCCACAAGACAAAGCTCTTGTAGAAACCACGGGTAGAGGATCGGTGGAGGTATTTAGGATAACTGGGGAAGTAGCTTGTCAGCAAGGACCCAAAGGCAGCGATTCGTTCCCTTCCTGCCTCTGCTTCCTCTTCCTGTAAATGTGAAGATCAGAGCAAATACTCATCACTTTTAAATCGATAGATGATTGTGCGAATGCGTGGCTGAAACTGAGCCACAATTTGTCTTTCTGTTGGCCTGTCCACTCTACAGGTAGAGCCTTCGGAGCCTGTATGTGCAAGTGCACTGGGGTCAATGCTTGACTTTTCTTCCTGTGACTCTACCTTGTATAGAAACAAAACTAGCCTGTGTGGCCCTCCACTTCTTTTTGACACCCATTATTGCCATACAATGGCAGGTGGCCACAGTTTTCCGTCACTAGCCAGGGAGTAACTATCGCTTTTTCCTCTTTTTGGGTCGTGGGGATCTACTAGCCATTTCCAGCTTTGCCAGCGTAGTGTAAAAATAGCTGTAGTGTAAAAATAGCAGTAGGCAGTAGAGAAGCAAATGCCTGTGGCTTTGTTCCAATAATATTTTATTTAAAATGGCAAGCAGAGGACCGGATTTGCCCCATAGGCTTGTATTTGTGGTATAATTTGGACTGGGAATGTGCCACCCAAGGCTTGTGTCTTGAAGGCGTAGTCCCCAGTTCGAGAGTATGGGAAGATGGTAGAAACTCAGGATATGGGATCTGATTGGAGGAAGAAGGTCACGTGGGGACGTGCTCTTGCGGAGCCTGTTGGAGCATCGGCCCTTTTCTCCCTCTTTCTGCTTCCTGTGCACTCGGAAGTGAGCAACTTTGCCCCACCGTCTGCTCCTGCCGTGATGTCCTGCGTCACCACGGGCCCAGAACCAAGAGCCAACAAAACGAGAGCATGGGCTGCAAATGTCTGGGACCATGGCCAGACTAAATCTTCCATCATTCGCGTTATTCTTCCTGAGATCCCTTGCCACAGCAACAGGAAGCTGACTAACTCAAGCGTAGTACCCGTGCGTACTACAAACCCTGAGCCGGGCGGAGCTCCAAAAGGAGCTTGTGAGACGCTCCTTGGGCAAGAGAGAGAAAGGGGGAAATACCGGGAGTCAAGATAAACCCATTTCAGTGCCCTTCCCATTCTCCCAGGGTGGCCTTTATTTTCTGATGCCAGAGAGCAGCACCATTTAGAGGTAACCAAGAGAACAATAATCAGGCCGACATGAAATAGAAACATTCATATGGAAATTTCGACAGCAGTTTGTTTGTTGTTGTTTTGTTTTTGAGACAGGGTGTTGCTCTGCAGTCCAGGCTAATCCTGGGCTCACTATGTAGCCCAGACTGGCCTTGAACACATGGGCCTCCTTCTGCATGTCAGCCTTCCAAGTAGTGGGATTACACGCATGTGCCTTCGCACCCGGGTCTGCACTTCAGAAAGATACTTATATGCTGCTACTTCCTCTAAAAACTACCTAGAACCTTGGAGCTGTTGTCACAGAATAGCTCTCCCACGTTGTGATAATAAGCATATCTTTTAAGTAGGAGGAAAATCACATTAAAATAATGGATTACTTACTTCGTCTCATGGTATGGTGGGTCTCGTGACTCCTTTGGGGAAATGACCCACAGGAGATAACCCAGGACTCCCCTGACCCATACACACACACACACACACACACACACACACACACACACACACACTTATTTCCGAGGCTCTGGACAATGATAAAGATCGTTGTTGCCTGGGTAGAAAAGAAATTGGATTCTTCCCACGTCCTTAAAGGGGAAAGCTTTCAGCACGTTTCCTAAAGTGAACTATGGAAGATAGATGGGAGAAGTCAAAGGTCGTGGATTGCATGCATCCAGAGAACCAGACGACCAAGAGCAAGCTTGTAAAATGGTAATTTCTAGCATACATGTTCATTGGCCCACAGGAGAGTCCAGATCCATTGCCTGCTACTTACTTTTTTTTTTAATTATTACCAATTTTCTGGAACATAATGGATAATTGTGCTTATGAATTTGAAAGTCAAATGTGATATTTGCATAAAGGTTTTATGTTCACCTTTACACCCCTCAGCTTCAGTGGGGATGGTATTCCAAAAAAAGAAAAGGAAAAATTATGGCGATGTGAACTTGTTTCTACTTTTTTTGTGTGTGTATAGTATTGTCGGTGGACGCCAGGGGCATTATACTGAGCTCTATCCCCAGCCCCTTCTCATTTTGATTTTTTTGAGACAGGGTCACTAAGTTGCCCAGGCTGGTTTTGAACTTGCGCTCTTTCTGACTCAACATCCCCAAGTGCTAGGATGATAGGCTGGGCCTGGCTATGAACCTGGCTCTTAAATTGTCTTAAATCATGGGACCCCTTGACCTAAACTATCTTGCTCACTTTTTTTTAAATGAGATTTAATCTGTCCTTGCAACCTTTTGGTGTTGAGAAAATGCTCACCTCCACAAGTCTGAAAAGGCAGTGGTAACCGAGAATAACAGATGAGGTTTGCTTTCCCAAAACCAGCCTAGGAAAAGTAAACTCTGTGCACTTCAGCTCACCCAGTCAGGAACTTGAGAAACACGTGCCCCACGCCTTTAATCGAGGGCCCAAAGGCCCTCCCGACAGAGCAATCTATCATCTGTCGGGGGCTTGATTATAACAGATGGAGCTCAGGCTAGCCTGTGCGTTTGCTCCTTCAATAGAAAGCCACCATCCCGCCTGATTCCAGGGCTGTGCTCTAGGGAGTTACGACCAAATTAAGAAGCAGAGGCCGAGCCCGGCACCGAAGAGTGGTAGGGGGTTAAACATTTCCCTTCAAAAATTTCCTCTAAATGGTGCACACATAGCTGTACACACATGTGCACAAACGCATGTATTTAAATGTGAACACTTGTAAGCATTAGTACCGTTTATCCTTGACAATTATTTTTTTCTAAATTAATATATTTATTGGTGTATATTTGAGATATATAATAATAACCTTGAACTCTGGAAGATGGTGCATATATCGAACATATATGTGTGTATACATATATATATAATATATATATATCATATGTATTATATGTGTGTGTGTGTGTGTGTGTGTGTGTGTGTGTGTGTGTATCAGCCTCCCAAACTGATGACAGGCCCTCCGTGCCTTCCTCTGTCCCCTCCACCACCCTAATGTCCCACTCCCTGGCTTCTACCCTCTCTTAGATCTTGAGACCACAGGAAAATAAACCCAACAAAAAGGTGGAATATCATACGGTCAATGAGAAATATTAATAATTTAAAGAACAACGTAGGCACGTATTCATGAACACCCACTTAATCCAAGAAAAAAACCTCTTTGCACAAAGCAGTCCCCAAGATGGCGGACACGTTCATTTCCAGTCCTTTAAAAGCTTTCGGACGCGAGGCAGCGTAAGTCTTAACTGTGTGTTAAAGAGGGTTTCGTTTTTCTTTAATTACAAGACACGTTATGAACCTGCTTTCTGCAGCAGAAACCTTAGCAAAGAGGGAGTGAGACTGTGTCAGGAGAACAAGGCTTCTTTTGCACACTGGGCCTGTGTCTCCCAGGCACACTGTGGCTCGTGTGTCAGCTGAACCCCGTTCCCAGGTCCACGGAACCCCCTCTTCTTTACCACCGACGTTCCAGATTCCGCCGTGGGACAGCAGCCTCCCACCCCTGTCCTGGGTTACAGGGTCCGGCGTGGTAGGAATTAGGAACAGACGCACAGGTAGCAAGTGTAAGTCTTTCACTACCTAAATGCGCTCCCGCCCTACGGCGTATAACAAATCCACCTAATTATTCTCTTAGCGTCCGGCAGTTCTGCTTTTCAATATAGCACAGGCTCTAATGGGCACGTCCTTATCTCTCCTTTTTTTCACAGCACACTCTTCTCAAGATAGTGCTTTGCTAACACTGGCTCCTTCCTCCTCACAGTCTCCGTGTGTCTGGCTGTCTCATTCTACCCGAACAATTACCACTCGCTGCCGGAGACTTTTTATCGTACATATGCTTGTGGGGCTGGGGACCGAGCCCTGGGCCTTCACAGTGAGCTCCGTGCCAACGCTGTTGGCATTTCTTGACTCTGAGGCCAAGTCTCCTTCATTTGCTAAGTTGTTCAGGCTGGCCTTGAACTTGCCAGCTTCCTGCCTCTGCTTCCCAGAGTGTTGGGATAGCAGGCCTGCACCTCTGGGCCTGGCTCCTTTGAGAACTTCCTTCTGAACTCCAACCAGAGCAGCCCCATCTGGCGGGGCCCCCTAGCTGTCCCGCTGGCTTCTTGAGGTGCTGAGGCCGTGTGCCAGGCACACGAGGTCACCCACTGCTGTGGCTGCCCATGGCTTGGAAAGACCAGAGGACTGTGCCAACACTTTGAAAAGAGCCTCTTGCCCGGTCGCTAAGTCTCCCAGGTGGGGCTGTAACTTGCCCCAACCTCCCAGAGTGCTGGGATTGCAGGCCTGTGCCATCACACCCAGCTCATCCCATTTTTCAATCCTGGGTTTTGAGACACAGTCTCATGAAGTGGCGAAGTTCCTCAGGCTGGGCTCTGAGTTGCCATTCCCCTGCCTCAGACTTGAGTAGAGCTGGCATGGCAAGCCTGAGCCTCCGGGTCCAGCCACAGTTGACGTCCTTTTTCTTTTTTTACTGAAACAGGGTCTCACTCTGTAGTTCCTCCAAGGCGGTCCTGAATTTACTTACTAGGTAGCTCAGGTTAGCTTCAACTCCAAGCAATCCTTCTGCCTCCCCTTCCTGAGTACTGGGATGACCAGCATGTGCCACCATACCCACCTTATGTGATGCTGGGGAATCGAACGCAGGGCCTTGAGCTTCCTAGGCGAGCGCTGTAACCACTGAGCCACTCCTCCAGCTCACACAGGTTGCTTTCTTAAATCTCAGTTTGCAAGGAACTATCAGCGTGACCCTATGGGCGAGTTTCCAAAGACCTTTCTCTCTCTCTCTGTTCTCCACCTCCCGTCCCTCTCAAGTCCTTCCCGACTGGCAGGTCTTTTCCTGTCCCCCTCGCCGGTGTGTCCTGCTCAGCTCGGCCGTGATGTGCTGAAGAGCAGCAGGCCTGCATCCCGAGCCTGGAACTTTGTTCCCAAGTTGCCGGCACCGCATAGCTCACGACCAGGCCTCTATCGGCGACTCCCACGAGATCATCCTAAATCCCAACCCAGAAAGCGCGTACGGCAAATGAGACAGCTACCCGAGTTACCTAAATGTCACTCACTGCACTCGATATGCTGTTTCTCCCCTCAGAACACAGGGATTAAAGTGCTCACAACCAAGCTGGCGGTGATGTGATCTGCGTATGCACCACTTCCCCCGAGTGAATGTCCGTGTTCTTTGTTACAAACACAGACTCATGGAAATAATAATTGCGCGGGAAAAAAAGGAGAGGAGGGCCCTGGGAGGTGCTGAGGTGATGCAGGCAGAGCCTGGCGGTTGGGACCAGGTCCTCATCAAAGACACTTCAGAGAGCCTGTGCCCCTTCGGCCCTAGGAGGACACAGCAAGGAGGTACCATCTGCGATCCGGGAAGCAGCCATGGGATCGCCACACCTGGAGCTCAGGCTCCCACACTGCAGACTGGGGGACAGTTAGGGCCTGCTGTCCACAAGCCACCCCGTGTATCTCCGCTGAAATAGTCTTTAAGCTTGTGTCCATGTGATTGATCAGAATCCTTCTCGTGGAGAGGATGGTTGAAGGATATACAGGGCTGCAGCTAGATCGTAGGGAAAAGTCCTAGTGTTCTGTAGCCCAGTGCAGGCCCTGGAATTGGAATTAGCCACGACTTAGTGAGCATCTCACAACAGCAAGTGGAGAGGATTTTTAATGCCCCCCAACCCCAATTACACATTATATACATCTATTGAAATATCACACTATACCCCATAAATATGCACCATTAGGGTGTGTCGTTTTCAGAACAAAATCATTCTCTTTGCATTCATCAGAGGTCATGGCTAAGAACACTTGTGGAAAACACACACACACACACACACACACACACGGTGTCATTCACTTGAAAAAAGATTGAGGAGTGTTGCTGCAGACTTTAACTTGTCTAAAACGAAGCCAAGGCCAAGCCTGAGGTCACCAGTCTCAACGTCTTCAAGATTTCTTGGCGAAAGGGAGCTGTAGGAAAAGCTACTTGATGGAATTTGGAGCTCCAATGTTGGTAGCGCCAGGCACGGGGTAAAAATGGTTTTGTGGAAGGAGACAGAGCGCAGGGAAGAGAGGACGTACTTAGCTATCTTGGATTTTCAATAATGGTTTGTAGACGGAACAACAGGACGGCATTAATTAAACTGAATTAGCACTGAGCTGCCTCCTCGCTGCCTTCCAAGGGCTTTCTGCCATTCAGTTTTCGTGGAACCAGAATCTTTCACTGAGAAGGAACATAGAGCCTTCCAAGAAAAGACGCGTAATCTCAAGTTCTGCCAGCCCCATTCATGTGCATCCGTGATTGTGTCTTCCTTCTTGTTTTCTATTGACTGTTTATGCAGTTTTATTTTTAGACCGTCTCTTCCTGTGGCGCACGCTGGTAGGCCTGTTTGCACAAGGCGAAGGGGGCAGGATTTGCCCGAGGAATCTATCCCGTGGGCCTTTTCCACGGGCAGCCTCTCATTGTGAAAACCAAACATCCTTTCAGGAAAGGGCACCTGCTATGAGGGAACTGATCCTACATGAGGGACAGTGTCAGAGATGAGGGCTCTGGGAGGTGCTGAGGTCATAGAGGCAGAGCCTTGTGGATGGGACCAGTGTTCTTATCAAAGACACCCCAGAGAGCCCCCTGTCCCTTCTAGCCTGTGAGAGAATGTGGTGAAAAGTTCCATCTGTACCAGGAAGCAGCCCTCCCCACACACAGGATCTACCGCACCTGGATCTTGGACTCCCACTTTGCAGGACTGGGGACAATCAGGGTCTGCTGTCCATCAACCTTCCAGAATGAGAGATTGCAAATGGCACCCCCAATGGACTAATCCAGTGATCTGTCAGACCTTGGGCCAGTGCAGTAGATACAATCAGTGTGCCTTGGTCCCACGGGTATCTGGCAAATGTCATCAGACTTCCAGCCTGCGGTACTGACAGCAGTCGAGGTCTGTTGTCTATAATTCATGCAGCCTGTGGGGTTATTACAGTGGATAATAGTAGGTGAATATTATGAGATGCCAGACCTTTGATTGGTACAGTGAACTCAGTGGATGTGGCTTGCCTAAATTCCTGTACTGAATCTTCACTGATATAGTGGCTCTGGGAGGTGCAGAGGCCATGCCGGTGGAGCCTCGGGGATGAGTCCAATGTCCTTATCAAAGACACCCCAAAGAGTGGACCGCCCCTCCATCCAGAGAGGACATAGTCAGAAGGTGCCGCCTTTGACTCAGGAAGCAGTCCTCGTCAGACAAGGACTCTGCCATACCAGGACCGTGGAGCTCCATCGTCCTGGATTGTGAGAAATCAGTTTCTATTCTCTATTAACTCAATATTACCATGTTGTACCAGCCAGGACAGGCATTGACAGATTAGCTCTAGAGAGAGTTTTGAAGGTCATGATGGGATAAGACATGCAAATTTTTCTAAATGATGGAGTAGCTCAAGACAGAAGACAGTTTACATTCACAGGATGCAGAGCATCATCCTATGCATAGTATGGACTCGCCGAATATGTACCACACCACAGGGAATTGTTCTGTTTCTGTGGCACTGGCTTTTACCAACACTCATGTAACCGCAGGCCTGTTACTTCTATTGAAAATTAATTGTCAGTGGCATTTCTCAGAAGCTTTGTGAGCGCTGATAGGCGGTGTCAACTTGAATGTATGAAGAACCCCCCAGCGAATCTGTAAGGCACAACTTTGGGCGTGTCTTGTGCATGACTGCCACAGAGGCCAGCTAAATGAAGGAAGAAAACTCACCCTGGGTGCACGTGCCAACAACCTGTAGACCAAACAGAGCACCAAGGGGAAGGAAGGAGGAACTTTTCCCTCCTTCTGGAAGAGTTCTGGGCTTTGCCATTGCCTGCAGACATGGAGACTCAGAGCAGGCTTGTCCCCGCGGTTCTCCCTCGAGCTGCCAGGCCTTCAGCCTCGCACTGGGGCTGCATCCCTCATCCCCCTTTTCCCGTGGCCTCCGTGTTCGGCGGGTGCTCTCATCTTGATCTTCTCGGCCTTCGTCTTGGACCGGTGTTGGGTGTTTGGTCCCCGCATTCTGTGGCCCCATCTTCTCATCCAAGCCGCTCTCTGACCTACAAGCAGCCATTTTGGACTCTGTCCTCAACCATCTCACAAACAACAGATGCTGGAAGCCTGTTAAATCCTCTTATGTGATTCCCACCATACACACACACACACACACACACACACACACACACGCACGCACACACGCACGCGCACACACACACACACACACACACACACACACATGTGCAAAAGATAATGTTTACAGTGAACCTGAGTATTTTGTGCACATACCTATCACATCAACATCACGATCCCTTTCACTCCCCATTTTTGGCCCTCCCACTCCTTCCCCATCCCCCTGTAGCTCCCACTATCACATGCATGTGGTTCTATACAATGCCTGTGTTGTGGGTTTCCCAAATCAGAGAAACCATGTGGTATTGAACATATTTAATCTTCTGGGTCTGACTCACTTTTCCACTCAAATCCCTACTGATTAGCCCATTTTCCCACCGCTAGAATCATCGAGATGTGGCCACTGCAGCCTATTCTTTTACGTGATTTTACATAATATTTTCTCTTGTGTTTTTTTAAAATCTCCAATGAATGGTCACTGGTAAACTCTTTTGGTTTAGATGTTGAACTGTTCTAAGTGTTCACGCACCTGTCAGTTGTATGCCAAGGTCTTGGGAGGAAGTATGGAAAATCGAAAACGAATCAAGAATGGATTCATGAGGGCTGGTCTCCTGGGCTGCATACATAATTAACGTGTCATTTCTAGACTCGTTAAGAAGTAGCAGATGTCACGGAGACCAGGTTGGTATTTGACATTGTGTGGGGGTCCAGGTGTTGGATTCCTTGGCTGAAGGACTGTGGTTTTCTTCTCTTAGGGATCATTCACTGGGGACATGTGCACTAGATCATGAGTAGGCAGGGGATCAGTATGGCATCCCTCTGTTTTCTCCCTCTCCAAACCCTACCGCCTAGGGGATCAGAAGTCCAGCACAGGAACTGTAGGAAGGGACTCACATTCAGTCCACTTTTCAACAGACTACTCTGTTCACCCTATGATAGCCCGCTTGAGTGACCGTCATAAAATGCTACAAACCAAGTGTGTGAAACAACAGACACAAATTGCTCTTAATCCTGGAGATTGGGAGTCTGAGGTCACGGTGTTGCCAAATTCCACTAGAAAATTAACCCATTCACGTTTATCTATGCGCCCCTCACCACGCTTCCACTGTGTTCTCATGGGCCTGTGTTTGGCATGATTTCTACAGAGCATCAAGTGCTAACAGCACGTGCCAGAATCGACTCAGGTGACTTTTATAATTGGAGTGGTGACCCCCTTAAGAGAACTGTTATTAAATTCTATTTTGCAGCAATCCACTCATTTAAATGATAATTACAAAGGCGCTGCCCATGAAAGTCTGAAGTAACAGTGTGGCAGCGTGTGAATTAATAAGAATGACACACTGTACGTGCACACAGCATCTTTCACCACACACTGGGTTCCTGTTTTATATTTCAGTGATTTTTTCCCAACCATATTATCCTAAGTAGTTTTCCCATGACTTACCTTCTGATGTGTTCATACATGCAAACTCATTCATCCCCTGGCTCTATGAAGTTTGAAATCTAAGATCAAAATCAAAAGCTAAGAAGAGTGTTTCACAGGCTTACAGAATCCCTGCATTCAAAGCTTGAAAACACAAACTCTTTTTTTAGTTTTAAGGTAACTCAATGCAAGGTTTCCGTTATCATAGAAATGGTGAATTGTCAATTTTTTTTCCTGGTTGATCGTATTTAAAAAAAAAAAAAACTCTGCAGAGATATAAAATAATCATTTTGTTATGTGAAGCATGATTCTGTAAGCGTTTTTCTATTAGTGTTACGTGAAAGCAAGGGAAAGCTTAATGCAAGCCATGAAAGGGAAGTCACACGGTACACGCTGCTCAACATAGATTAGCTTCTAGGAGTCAAAGATGTCAAAATCAAATCCAAACCCTAGCTCGATAAGTGAAAGAAAACTGCGAATTTCCAGGATTGGGTCCAAGCACTGTCCTCATCGTGACACCAGTGGCCTAAGCTTGGCCTTATGATCCTGCTCTGCAATCAGCCTTGATGATGTCACGGTAACCTCATGGCTGTCACACTACTATGCATCACATCCCCATTCACCAGTGGAAGGAAGAGTCCATGGAAAAGGGCTGAAAGGAACACACTGAGCCTGTCTCTCGTAGGCAGCTCTGTAAGTTAGAAAATTAACCCAGCCATAGGATTTATTTCATTTTACTGCATCGACAGGCTCTAATGAGTATTTATAGTTGGTATGAAACCTCAGGAGTTGAAAAGAGAAGGAAAAGAAAAAGATGCAACCAATGGCTTCTGGAGAGAGGACCTCCGTGTGGACCAGG
The DNA here is from genome assembly GCA_004027205.1 of Ctenodactylus gundi. Classification (NCBI taxonomy): domain Eukaryota; kingdom Metazoa; phylum Chordata; class Mammalia; order Rodentia; family Ctenodactylidae; genus Ctenodactylus; species Ctenodactylus gundi. The sequence continues at coordinate 46,053 of PVKB01001257.1, forward strand.
CGCGTACAATGACACCCCGCGTACAAATGTCATAAGCACCATGGGAAAGGGGAGACCCGGGTTGCAGATTTGCTCATCCCGTTCTCAAGGATATTTCCATGTGTGTGGGTCTGTGCATCTGTGCATCCATGAGTGCACATGTGCGTGTACCTGGAAAAGCATGAGCAGCTTCATGACTTTGACGAATGTATGAACACGGTAGTACAGTGGTTTGGATTCGAGTTTACAAGACTTAAACTCCTGGATCTAGCCAGATGACACTAGCAAAGCTACTTGAAGTTTCTCTGCTTTCCCTCTCTGTCCCATTAAATGGCAGTCCTGCTGGCTGTCCCAGTTCTAATGTTAATATTCTAAGATTAAGCTCTTCATTATTAGGGAAAAAAAACCCCACATATTCCGAGCACTCAGGTTCAATTAACAGGTGCTAGTGAGAATCACGCGTCTGCATCAGAATTATCAATCTTGTAAGATGGTTTGACGTGTTATATATACACAGATCATGGAAATAACCATACACCTTATTTGGTATCACTTGGGGTCATTAGGTAGGGTTATCAAAAGGTACAAGATAGATTTAAGGCATGTGTACACACATGGACACAACTTGAGAACATCATGCTTAGTGAACTGAGTGAAATTCAGAAGGTTCAATATCACATCATTTTTCTAATATGAGAAACCCAGAATGTAGACATTTTATGGAACCAAATGGGTGAGATCCTGGGAGTCAGGTAGAGGGTGAGAGGGAAAAAAGGGGAGGGAAGGGATTGTAATGTTGGTGCATTATATATGTACACAAAATACTCAAGCTTAATGTAACCATTGTGTATTGCGTATCTGTACTAATAAAAACGGAGAGAGAAGGTATAAAAATAGTGTCTGCTTTCAAGGGCTTTGAAATGTATTCAGTAACAAGACTAAAGAACATACACTGTAAAAGGATATGGATAATCATAGCTCAGTGCCTGGTCCAGCACTGTGCGAGGCTGAGGCAGGAGGATGGCCTGTTCAAGCCAATCTCAGGCAACTTAGTCACATAACAACATGTTGTCTCAAAATCTTGCTCAGTGCAATGCCTTGAGGTCGATCCCCACTACCAAACACACAGACACACACACATACACAGACAGACAGACACACACAAGCACAGTTCAGGTAGATAGGGAGTTGGCCGCCTGTATCTGCAGCATCTACATTTTGGGACCCAGTCAGTGTTGTGGAAAATATTTGAATGCAAATACTTGTCACACTACTGGTGGCCTGCAGGTTGTGGATAGCTTATATGTGAGGAGTGCACTGTTTTATAGAAAGGGCCTGAGCATCCGTGGATTTTAGCATCTGAGGTGGAGGGATCCTGGGTATCCGTTTCTTTTGAGTAGAGGAAACGTTTCATTTGTATATAATTAGAGTCACTTTTTCCTTCCCTTCCCTTCCCCTTCCTTTTCCTGTATTAGCCAGCTTTCCTGTTGCTGAATGCAATTCCATAAATTAAAAGAAGAGGAATTTATTTTTGTCTTGTGGTTTCCAGTGGTTGGAGCACATAGGTGGTTCCCTGCATGCCAGAAAGACGTGGTGGAGCACAGATGGTCATCCCATGGCAAACAGGCAACAGAAGGGGGAGGAGCCTGGGACAAGGCCACACCCCCTCGGGGACCCACCTCCAACCAGGCCCCACCTTTTAACAGCACAGGAAGTCACCCATGGGTGAACCCACTGGTGAGTGCTGCAGGTCCAGCACAACCCAGTCACCTGCCCCACACAGGGGACTTTGGGGAAAACACTTCCCATCTAGACCATAACCCTTCCCTTCCTTACTTTCTGTTTTTTTCCTTTCTCCAAGGTCAGAAAAGCAAGGCCAAAAACCCTAATTCATTGAACTTGGTGCCGGGGTTGGGGAAGGGCAGTGGGCGCTCATGAGCACATAAAGTCAGTCGACAAATTTCAGACCCGAGGAGAAAAACATGCACATGAACTTGTCCTGCTGAGAAAAAAAAAAAATATTTTAAGGAGAACAGCTTTGGAAGTCTGTAATTACTCTGTTTCCTATAGTGACCGAAAAGACTGTTGTGAGCTAGACCCACAGAAGCAAATTTTAGAAACATGTTTCTGGAAAAATGAGTGACTGGCTACTGGCAGCAGCATGTTGAGACATGCCACCCTGGAACTCTACAGGCGAATTTCCCATGTGAGCTGGGAATAGCATCTCTGCAGAGCTAATGGGAATTTGTTGGAGACATATATATATATATATATATATATATATATTTGAAAATACTGAGGATATGGTAACTCCATGTACAAATTGAACACAAACATGCTTTATACAATACCATTCTATGTGCTTACTAGAGTTTTATCTTTTTTAAAAAAGTATACAGTAACCTCTGGGTTAGAATGAAACACAAAAACAGCTGTAAACAAATGATTCAGGGGAATGATTCATTTTAAAAATCCCAGTCCTGCGGATTGAACCCAGCGCCTTCCCACTGAACGACATTCTTAGCCCTTTCTAATTTTTATTTTTATGCTGTTGTTTTCAGACAGAGTCTAGCTAAGTTCCTTAAGTTGCCCAGGCTGAGCTCAAGACTTGAGATCTGCCTTCCGCAGCCTTCCCGAGCGGTAGAATGGCCGGCATGGATGGCCACACCTGCCTGGTTCACCTGGTAGGACAGCCAGTCCATTTTCTTTCCATGAAATCTACTTTATCTTAATGTGAAGACAAATGTTCTGTTATTTTTTAGGCAGAAATCACACTGAAAGTTGTCAGTGGAGGATTGGGGCAGGTAGGATGGGAAAGAATACATTTTTGAAAACTTCAGTCTTCCTGTTTTCTACCGTTAGCGATTATTTCATTCTTTTACTTATTTATATTCTGTTTTTCTCGTACGACGGAAACCATGCAATATTGAGGCTCCTGTGTCCGATTCATTCCACTAAACTTATTGGTCTCAAGGTACACCCATTTTTTATTTTCTACAAATGTCTCCAGGCTATCCTTCTTTGTGGCAGAATAGTATTCTGCTACGTACGTAAACCATGTTGTGTTTATCTGTTGACGGTCACACGGGCTGCTTCCAGCATTTATCTCATACACACGGCTGAATTTTTCTTACCTGCGGTATTCACATGGGCTCTCTAGGCATCCCTATACGTATGGCCCCCAACTTTGACGCCCCGTTTTGGGTTTCTTGCCTTTATGACGTCACGGAAGCGAGACTGTTTTGACAGGAAACACACCTGGATTTCTGAGTGCTGATCTGTTGTGCTGCTCAATATTGCACTGCGCAGCTCCAGGGAACCGCTGGGTCCCACCAGGCAGCCACAGCCTACAGCATCGCTAGGCGGCTGTTCTCATCAGGCTGCGGGCGTTCAGAGCATTTTTGACTTACCCTGGTTTCAGGGGATGCGTGGTTAACTGCGGGAGTGTCAGTACTGCAAGCGGTGCGTCCCTCTGTGGGTCACTTAGGAAACCCAGGCTTTGCGGGGACAGCGAGGAAAGGCGAGACTGTAGCACGCATACCACCAAATCCTTTCGCCTCAAAGCCGGTTAAGAGACCCCAGGAGAGGCTCTGTCAAAACGCTGAGGGTTCTTGGGCAGGGCGCATTCCAGAAAGGGCCTGGACCATTGATGCCTCCCCGCGGCGCAGCTGTTTGTCACCGTGCGGGATCTGGGGACAGATTTCTTCCTGCAGGCAGCAAACGCTCACCCCACGCCCTGTCTTTTCCTCCAGCTTTTTAATACGAGGTGCTTGGCTTTCTTCTATTTATAACTGTGCCGCTGGGGAACGCAGTCTGCAGAAAGAATTTCAAAACCCGTCACTTCGTAGGAAAGCTGGAAATCGAGGATGTAATGAAGTTAGTACCACTACGAATATTTTTTGTTTGTTTGTTTGTTTTTTAGGTTTCCAGGTGAGGGAATTTGGAACGTGGGTGGTCCTTTTTGAGATTTTTTTTTTTTCCCCTTTAAAGTCAGAGTGATGTTGTCTATACGGTGTGCCCTGCGACTTGAAATCATTTTGCAGTATTACAGGTGAAGAAAAATATTCTGTATTTTTTGGCAAAATAGCGTTGAAAGTTTTCAGCGGAGGATTAAGGTGGGTGGATGGCAATGAACGCATTTTTGAAAATTTAATACAAAGCCTTTTCCTTGTTGCAAGTGGGGAGAGGTTTGCTAAGCTAGCTTCAAACTCGCCACCCTCCTGATTGCAAATAGAATGATCTCACTACTCTAGTGACACGCTTAGAAAAAGCTTATTCTTTCCTTGTTCAAATGACGCATGAACAGGACTGAAAGGTCCTCCCCAAAAAAGGCTGTTCAAAAAAGCACAGTATCGAGACTAACATTTCCTTCGTGGAAATGCCTTGTGTTCCCCGCGGCCCATTTCCATAACTTGGTTTAGATTTCCATATCAAAAAATAGAATACATAAGAAATGTATGCTAATTAATAGAGATAAATGCTAGGTTCTCCAATTCAAATCATACATATGAGACTAGATCGTCATTCCCAGGGTGTGAAAACAGCAAGTCACTAATAATATAAGCAAGCTATAAATATATCTATGCCTTTCACTCAGTAATTCCATTTCTAGAAATTCAACCTCAAGAAAATCTTCATGGTTTGTCGGACAGATGTAGACTGGAACACTTTTTTTTTTTGCCTAAATATCACTTATAAAAATGAAGGCCAGGAGGTAATTCACCTGCCCAACCAGAGTGGACTGACAAAATTAATTGTGACCAATTCATATAATAAATTATGAGACTGAAATGATTTATTGGTCACAGAAAGGTGTTCATCATATTAGAGGTAAACGGTGGATTCCAAACCTATTTTGTAAAGTACATTTTGCAAATGTAAGTGGACAAAATGATTTGGAATGATTTATATAAGTTTGTGGACAATAGCTTTTTCTGATGGATGGGAGTTTCAAGCCTGGTAAATATTATATTTTCTTTTCCTTTTGACTTATGTTACTATATTTTACTTGCTCTGCCAAAGACATGGTTCAGATTTCAAAAAGGAAACTTGCTGTCAAAATAGTTGACCTTTCTTTCAGGCTCTTTCTGAGCTTGAAACACATGGAAATAATAATTTTTTAAAAAAAAGTCTAAAGACAAAATGAGCAAGACACACTTGCCTCACAGACAGATAAGCATCCTTGTTGCCCAGGGCAATGGCTTGAACATGGTTCTCCAGGAATTAAGACGTGGGTTCTAGGCTGGCGCAAAGAAGAGGTATGTGTCCCTCTAAGGGGTGGAGCCTAATGGGAGGAAGTTAGGTCACTGGAGGTAGGGCTTTGAAGAGGACATTGAGACCCCAGCATCTAAGTCTGTCTTTGCTTTCTACCTGTGGTTTTCTACTGAGTAATTCTCCCTTCTACATACTTCCTCTGTGAATACACTGCCTTTGCCGGTAGCTCAAAGCAAATGAGCCTACCTGATCCTAAACTTTATACTCTTCCCCAGGTGAACACAAATAAACCTTTGTCTTTATACAGTTAACTGCCCTGGTGGTTCAGCCAGAAGAAATGTAGTCCCAAGGACAGTATATGAGATGCAAGAAATCACTATAAGGAGTGAAAAAGAAATATGTTGTACAGCCATACTCTGTCATTAATTTACAAAAAGAGAAACTTGATGAAAAGATATGACTGAATTATAAATAACAGCTCATGCCTATAATCCTTGCACCCTAGGAATCTGAAGGAGGAGGAGCACAGATTCAAGCCCAGTCTGGGCAATTTAGCAACGTGCAGAGGCCTGTTCTCAAGTAAACAACAAAAGTGAACTGGCATTGTCGGTACTTTCTCATTGCGGGGACACGCTACTTGACCCTACCTAAAGGGGGAAAGGTTTATTTTAGGTCACAGTTTCAGGAGGCCGCAGTCCATTCATGGGTGGGCAAGAAGGTTCTGGGAGAACACAGTTGCCCGGGGCATCATGAGAGGAAGGACACGAGGCCTCCTGAAGAATCCGGGGCAAGACGCTACATCCTTTCAGGACCCAAACCCACCTGCTTTTCATCTACTATATAGCCATTGTCTGGCACATGAAATCCGTAGATAATCCACAATACCCAACCAAGTACAGGAGGCTTTGGGGGATGTTCTGGGTCTAAATCATAACAGCTGGAGACCAGAAAAAAAAAATTGTAGGTAGCCACGTGAAGAGAGATGAGAGAACAATGTTGGTTGGTGTGACAAAAATGTCTACTAGAATCATCTCCTAACAGACCACGAGAGGCCCTTGGGCCCAAATAATTAAATACATAAATCAAAACTTTGCTTAAGCACGTGGCTTCTGAATCCACAGCGGCACCTTAAGATGTGGTACAGAGAGCCATCAACCCCAGAGAGGTCTAGAAAGGAGAAAAAAAATGAATGAAAATGAAATCCTAAAAAGAAAAACAAAGACAAAAGTCAATACAACAAATTCCAGTTTTTACATCAGGGACAGACTGTTCCTCAGGATGAAGGAAACCACGTATGGAATCGTCTGTTTGGCCTAGAGTCAGAAAAATAAGGAAAACAGAACAAAAGAAATAATCCTTGGCCTCACACCAACAGAATGCAGGAGAACTTTCGAAAATGTAAATTAGTTAAGCCGTCCTCTCAGGAAACGGGTGATCAAACAGAACGGAAATGGAAACTAATATCACAGCCAACTGACAGGGCTTTACTTGAACAAATATAGGGACTTCACATTGTTTTCAGTCACATAGAATGTTTATAACAACTGTGTATCGGCAGCTAATAAAGTATCAGATGATGCATGAGAATTGACGTATTAGACCCAAGTGTCTCTGAGTACATGCACCCTGAATTGGAAGTCCACAATAAAACGACATTAGGGATGGAGAGAGATAAAAGGGGGAGGGAAAGGGAACGTGCAGTGGACATGATATATATGAGCACAAAATTCTCAAGCTCAGTGTTACCATTGTGTGTCAGACCTATCCACTAATAAAAATGGAGAGTAAGACGATTGACACACAAAAAGCAGTAGTACACTTCTAAAATAAATTTCTAGTTAATCAGGAAACCAGAAAACTCAATCGTGTAACCTTGTTAATCTTCTCTGTGGACTGGTGGGTGAGGCCATGCTAAAGAATGTCAGCAAAGATATAGTAAGATATAGAAAAAAAGAAAAGAACTTTGGGCAAATTGCCCAATAAAGGGATCTGCTGAGCCCAAAGAAGACGCATCAGGATTTGGCCACTGCAGCCCAGTCTAGGGGTGGGATGCTGAGCTAAAGAGTGGTGATTTGGGTGAAGTGAGTCAGATGCAGAAGATTAAATATGTTAAATATTGCACGGGTTCTCTGATTTGGGAACCCCAAAATATAGGCATTCTATACAACCAAATGGGTGTGATAGTGGGAGTTAGGAAGGGATGGGGAGGGTGTGGAGGACCAAAAATGGAAAGGGATTGTAAAGTTGATGTGATAGATATGTGCACAAAACGCTCAATTTCATTGTCAATATTATGTATTGCATATAGATTAATAAAAAATGGTGGGAGGAAAAAACTCAATAGTTCTTTATGTGCGATACATTTCAATATGAGAAGTATTAGCTAAAGCAGGTCAGAAATACACTTCTTTAAAAAATAAAGCCAGAAGTGGTGGCTCATGTCTGTAGGTCTAGCACTCTGGGAGGCTGAGCCACAAGGGATCACAATGAAAAAAGAAACCTGGGGGTGTATCTCAGTGTGCAGGCCCTTGGCTTAATTAACAGTGCCACTTAGTGAATAAATAATCAATCAAATGTATCAAATCTAGTTAAGGCAATGTAGGTAAAGGCGCAAGGGAAAAAACCAAACCTTCCAACACCATTACCTGGGTGAGCAAGATCCTATGAGCTTGGTGGAGGGCAGCCGCTGGCCACATGTCAGCCAGGGAGCAAAGACAGAAAGAAGGAGCCAGGGCCAGGAACACACCGTCCCCAGCTCTTGGCCCGAGTAACTCACCTCCAGCCAGGCCCTACTTGCTAACAGCACATGGACTCATCCACAGTTGAGTCCCCCAGTGAGCACAGTGCCCCATGATCCCATCTCCTTCTACACACGTGGGACTTTGAGGGCATGTTTTAGCTTTAGGTCATAGCAGGGTAGAGCTACTCTTCGGGAATTTTTAGTGACTTACAGTTGCAGACAACAACTGCAGTGAATCTAAAAGGAATCCACTTCTACCTTCTCAAACTCCCCAGGCCTAGTGACAGTCGCTGCTAACCCTGGATGTTAAAAGTGGCTTATGAAACGCTTATCCGAACTTCACACAGAGTGGACTCTAAAAACTGGTCTTTTCCCAAAGTCCGCACAAGAATAGGTCATATCTCTGGCCAACTATTCCTGCCTATTCAGTCATTTTTAGTGATGCTTTAGAACCAAGGGTCACAGTGGATCAGAGGAAGAAAATTCTCCATCACCGGCTACATCTAGGTTGAAATAGCGAATGTCACTAAGCTTGGGTCCTTTGAGGAGGTAAAAGACTGTTCGTTGTATGACTTCCCATTGTCTCTGAAATTGTACTCTAAGGAGAACAGAGACACATAAACTTTGTACTTTTTGGCTGTAAGCACTGCTAGTTCATGAAACGTGGCTTCAAGATACTTTCTCTGCCCCACTTGTTGGGCGTCGTTTTGGTTGTGTATTAATTAAGCGAGAACAACAACAGTGGGAAAAAAATTCCAAATATATGATGATACCTCTGTCACCTCTTGGGAATTTGGGCTCTGAATTTAAGATCCAAAGTTTTTCTTTTTGTTTTCCTAACAGAATTTGTATTTGTTACGGAGATGAGTATTACCTGTAGGACTTTTCATCCTACAAGTTTATCTAAATATTTAGAAACACTGCCTGACAGTGGTTAAATATTATTGTGGTTTGGATCTGGAGTGTCCCCCAAAAGCCTCATGTACCTATGGGTGTTGTGTGCCGTCGGGAGGTGGGGCCTGGCTGGTAGGGGCAGGTGCGTGGGGTCTGATGTGGGGGGGGAGTGTGCTGGTTCTGCCCTTCCTCTCAGACTTGGATCTGTTGTTTCATGCTGTGAGGATTCTGCTTCCAGCTCTGGCCCCTGTTCTGGCCCCAGACCCAGACCCAGACTTGGCCCTTACGTTCATTTGTTTCTCTGGTCCTGGAAGGGTAGAAATTTCTAACAGTTGATCTGCTAACTCTGTTTCTGAGAATGTGGGGGAACTGGCACAGACCCCAGTTGTTCAGCAATGCCAACATAGAACAGCCGGGAAGAGAAGAATTAACCCAGGTAACCATTTCTACAATGCTTGTTCATTTGGAGGCACTGTCCTGGCTTCTCTGAATCCTACATGAAGCCGGATCTTCTACTCCTCAAAATCCAGCTGCTGTTATGACTGTGACCTTGAAATCTCCATCAATCAGTGTAACAGCGCTTGGACCATATGTTGTATCTCTTCAATCCCAAAACATTGCCGGTACCCTTGTATACATTTGCCTTTCGTTACGGTTTCTTCACCAAGGATTAAATATTTTCCTTGGTTGGGTCTTCTTTTCCTAGCTGACTGGCACAGTATCTCCTAATTTTGTATTTTCTTTATTCCAATAAGATCTTTAAAATTAATAAAATCCTCTGTGGGCAGGTGCATTGGTGAGCTCAGATTGCTCTAATATCCGCAAAGCCTTGTATGACCTTAAAAGGAACCAAAGAGGGACCAACCAAAGTGACCAACATAAGTAAGTAAAGAAGTACTTCATTCATAGTTCTGGAAGTCAGAAGCCCAAGATGAGGGCCAAGTTGAGTTGGTTGGTTTTTGGGTGAGATCCGGTGGCGTGTAAGCCTTTTCTTTTTCCTTTTCCTCTGCCTGTTCTTTCCATCCATACTGGAGATTGAGGCCAGGGAGCACCGAGTTACCGCTCAGCCCTTTGTTTTATTTTGAGACATGATCTCTCTAAATTGCTACTTTACCCAGTGAAATTATTAACCAACACACACACACACACACACACACACACACACACACACACACACACGTGTGTGCAGAAAAGGCAGCAGTATCTCGACAGTAAGAGGATACTTTTTGAGGTCTAAGTGATGCTAGGAGCAGCTGGAAACAGTGAGGGACTGGTGTTTTTCACTACTGGGTGTCCCTGTGCATTTAAGCACGTTGGAGAGTCTGCAGAAGGAGAACCCATGAACAAAGAAGGACCATCATGCTTGATTTACATATGGGTTCTCTGACGTGATGGCAGTCAGATTCAGAAAGTGTCTTGGAGTATTTGAGAAACAATTATTGTCTACAGTAGAGAAAGATAGGAAAATGGTAGTGCCGACTCTTTCTGTGAGCCCCCCTCCTAGAGGGAGTTACGTCTGTTCAGCCATACTTGCGTGTTGGGTCGACATCAGGCACTGCAGAATCCAGCAGGTGGTAACTGTGACTCACAGTTTCCTAGGACTCGGTCCATGACAGCTTAGTCCAGTGGCTTCAGGCTTGAGGTAAAGCTTATGGTGGGAGGAGCCTAGGTTTTGGTAGCAACATTCTCTACCAGCTCCCTCTCCATTGCTGGCACAAGGTGCCTCACACACACACAATTTAAAAATGGTTTATCTTGGCCCACGGTCTTCGAAGGTTCAGTTTATAGTTGGTCAGTTCCAAGCAGAAGCATTATGGCAGATGAATGTGCTGGAGAAACGCTCTTTAACTCCTAGTAGGCAGGAGACGTAAAGGAAATAGAGAAGACCCGTCCAGCAGCCACCCATATGCCCCAGTGTCACCCTCACCGTGACCCGTACTCTTCAACTAGGTCCCATTTCCTGCATGTCTACCGATTCCTAATAGCCGTCCTTATAAATCCATTCGTGAAGAAATCCCGCGGTGCAGCTAGAGTTCTCGTGATAAAGTCACCTCCCAGAAGCAGCTCCTGTGAGCCTTTGGACAAGGGTATGCTACAGGTAAACCCTAGCGAGGTTTCAGGGTGGAGTCTCCATGAATGAATCTGAGGACTTTCTAAGAAGAGGGAGATCAACCGGAAGACAGATGGAGGGAAGAGGTGGGGAGTGGGTTCAAGAATAAAATCTACCTTTCAAGTCACTTTCTCAGTGACCCCACTTCCTTTCAGGAGGCCACACCTCCCACAGTTTTCAACACCTCCCGACAACCCATTCTATGACGAACCCATGAACAGGTGAATCCACGCCAGAGGTCAGATCCTCCATGATCTGTGCCTCTCTCCAAGGCACTACCTCTGCACACTGATGCAACGGGGAGCAGGACTTCAACATATGAGCCCTTCACGGGGCCTGTGCAGACGGCAGCCATGACAGTCACTACACTCCTCGTGTGCATGCCATGATCTCTCCCCTCACCCCTGGCTCTGGGTCAGTCATACGTCAACCACAGCTACCACCCAATCTGGTTTTGTCTAACGTCCTCAGAGCGCTCACTTACACTTCAAAACCTACCTCTCTCTGGTTTGAGAAAGACCCCCCAGCTCAATGAATCATGTCATGGAACCTACCTGCTGACACTTGCCCAGTATGCCCTGTTTGATCACGTCTCCAGAAAGATGTTTCTTTGCACTATTCTGTCTTGCTTCTAGTAGACCTTGACACCTACACATTCCAGTGGTCGTCAGTCATCAGAGTGGAATTGACAAGTGACCCAAAGATGGGATAATGGCTGAGTGATGCATCTTGGGAAACATGCAGAGGTCACGTAAAGAAACACATAATGAAGACAATAGTGCTTTTTTAAAAGAAAGAAAATTAGGAAGAGAAAAACAAAAGTATAATGAATGTCTTTATCCATCTAAGAAATATCTACGTAGTATGGAGAAATATTTATGGAGTATGTAAGGTGTAATAAATAAAAATATTCATCTTACTCAAGGTAGAAGACAATTTCCAAGACAGAGTAACTAATTATACCCAATGTAATAGAAAACGGAAATATTAATTCATATATAGAAGGGAGAAGCAGGGAACATCACCAATGCAGAACACGTACCTGGGCCTGGGTGTGCCAGCCTGTAAATTGTAGCACTCCGGGAGGCTGAGGCAGCAGGATTGCAAGTTTGAGCCCAGCCTGGGCAATTTAATGACTTAGTAAGATCCCATCTCAAAGTAAAAAATGAAGCATGGGCTTGAGGGTGGAGCTCAGTAGGAAGGCCTTGAGCTCAATCCCCGGATAAAGAAAAAAAAAAAAAAAACACATATAGACCAGTACAAAAGACACCCGAATGTTCCCAGTCACATTCAGATAGACAGAAAAAAAGAAAAGAAAAGAAAAAAGAAGAAAAAACACCGAGCATTGTTTTGTCTCTGAAGGCAGGCATAAATCGATTCAAAGTAAAATTTCTACTTGGCAGGGTCTCAGTCTTTGTATTGTCCTAAGACTGCATGTCATGTAACAATTCACTGTGTGTCATGGGGAATGAACTCAGTGAATCGTGTTGAATTTACCCTGTTTCCAAATGTCTGTTTTCTAAGCCAACGGCCACATCAGGGCTGTTCCCGTGCCAGGATCCAAGTGAACTCTGAAAGCCATCCTTTGTCTGGAGAACACTCAAAGGCGGCTTCATGGGATTTTCACATCTTCCACGGCAGGGCCTCTTGAAATGGAACTGGAGGTTAGCATTTTGGAAGGGATCTGCCTGCTTCGCCCTTAGCCAAATCGTGACTGAATCATCACTGAGAAGTGTCTTTTGTCATCTGAGGGCCCTGGCAGTTTTCCTGAAGTCATTAAAGCGCGTGCCAGGTACCCGTCAACCATGCCACGCCATGTTGTGGATTCGGTGCCTGAGAGGTGGGTGGGTTCCCCCTGGGTAGTAAAATGTTCGCCTGCACGTGGTAAATTACCTTCCCTGGGACCAGTGAGACCAGATCTAATGAGTTCTTGCTTCCTCGTGGAATGGAACCCAGACAGCCAGCAGTTGTCACGTGTCACTCCGTCTTGCTAGCATAGTGGCTTCTGGACACCCACCGGACGGTGGTTTGAAGGTTTTAGCCTAGCTGATGAATGTGTGTCGTCAATAGTGGTGTTGGCGCTTCACATACATTGTTCTTGCTCTGTCTATAAACTGATATGACCCACATCAGGTCCAGACTGCTACAGATATGTTTTCTGTCATGGTTACTATTTCGTTGCTGTGACTCCATACCTGACATGCACAATTTAAGGGAGGAAAGATTTATTTAGCTCGGCGTTTCAGAAGATCTTCCGCAATCCACTCATGGGTAGTGCACAACCGTGGAAGCCCATGGCAGAGGCTGGAGAGCTACTCGACGCATTGCAGAGGGTAGCCAGGTGAGTGAGGGGTAGGGGGTGTCTGCAGACTCCGGCAAGGCCAGAGCCTTCCAACGGAGAAGAAGCTGCGACAGTGTTTTTTCTTCGTTCCTTAATTCTAGCGGCCAGGTGGCCCCATGTCTAGGGTGAGTGCCCTTTCCTCAAGTCAACAACACACCCTTATTTCCTGGCCCATGTGTGAGCAACTTGCACCTGAAAGCTCTGGATAGGTGTCCCTCAAGTCCAGCATGTTGGCACAGCCCCTCCAAGTCCAACTCGAAACGTCTGCCCCTTCCATCCAGGCCTCATGTGCCAGCAGCACCCCATTCCACAGTTATCCCACTGGATCCGATCCATGAAGCCATTGGCGTGCACTCCAGATCTAAATCACAGCGACTGTCTGAGAACTACCCTTTTTCTAGCCCTCAAATCAGTGTCTGACTTCCAAAATTATTATTGCTTTTGGCTTTTAAAGCCTGTTTCCATACATTTTTCAGTATCTTTCCCAAGAAGCAAGACCTTTTCAACTCTACTTAATTGTACACCCCCAGATTGGCAGGAAGTAACACAGTGACCAACATGGGATTGTAGGTGAGGACTGAGGAGTCTCTGCTATGCAAAAATGCACAGATAGAAAGTAGACAAATAACGGGGTAAAGGAGCCCCAGGAGATGATGGATGGTGGTGTGGGGAGGGAAATTGGGGGTGACTGGGAGGATGGTGGGGTGTCTTATTTGGCTGATACAAATGCTCTAAAATGCAGCTGGGGGAGGGCGGTGGTTGCGCCATCCAGGAAACACATTGAAGTCTGTTGCATTTGCACAGCAGTGAGTGAATTGTTGGCCAAGCGAATTATAATATGTCCACAAAGCTGTATTTAAAAATGAAATTTCAGAAAGTGTAGCTTGAAGAAGAGGAGGAGGAAGAAGAAAGGGGTGGAGGACTGGGGGCTGTACACCTCACGGACCATACCGAAAACCACGGCCTGCGGACTTGCACGAATTGCGTCGCTTCGCGTGAGCGAAACAGCTGGAGAAAAGTCGCGAAGAAAGATAAGACGGGAAGATGAGGAGTGAGAAAGAAACGGAAGGGACACACCAAGTTTTTAATCCTTGTGGGAGATTCTTAGGCAGAGTCAGTGTTGCAGGTGCTGGCCCTGAAACACCGTCCTTCTCTCCTGTTCTTCTTTTTTTTTTTTTAACTTAACCTCTTTCTCTTTTTCTTCTGTTGAAGCCACCACCCTTGTGGTTGGTTGATGTCACTGACATCCGGACCAGGTCTTGTTCTTTTTGTTCCCTGGCTGGCATGTCACAGACACACCTGGAACTCTGCGCTACCCATTAGGTGGGTGTTTTCTGATGCATTCAAGGTGAAAGAGCGTGCCTAATGAGGAAGATCATGCGGTGACAGAAATATTATAATCAGAGATCAGTGAGAGGAAGTTGTGTGGAGCCTGAGGCTCAGTCTGATCTTTGCTTACAAGGCACTCTGTCCCGTTCACAGATGAGTGCTGTTCAGCTCATCAAAGCTTAATTGTTTCTCCTGAAAATTCTGCAAAGTAGCTGTTGCTTTCTTAAGGTCTAAAGTGTGGTGGCTACAGGAAGTAGAGTTTGCGTGCATAAGCTCCCAGACAGCACGCCCACCCTGGGATGGTGGACCCCAGAGAAAAGCCCAGAATGCCGTGTGAAGTTTACACCTTGCTACTTGGCCAGGTTCTCGGCAGATCGCGATTCCTGCAGATTGAAATCAAAACCGAAGTGGACTCTGCGTGGCCAACAATCTTACCTGTTTGATTTCTGTTTGTTTCTTATCACTTGATTTCCTTTGCTTGGATGTAAGGCTCAACCCAAAACCTATGCTCTTCATAGCTGTGTATACAGAATTTGCCAGTTAATGGGGCAAGGCGGGGACCTAATCTGTACTTGTTAAACCAACAGAGAAAGGGAGTGAAGCTACAGCAAGTGGCTTAGCTAGGACCGTCGTTCTCAAAAATTGGGGCGTTATGTGGATCCTCTGTGGCTTTACAATCATCTGAAAGACTCATTATCTAGAATAAGCTCCTGTTTGAAAATTAGTTCTTAAGTGCTCGGGTTAATACAGAAATCTCATATTCAAAAAAGAATTACAGGCTTGGAGAGTGCTATTTACCAGACTTAGCGTAAGATAGGCAATTTAGGCCCAAGCTGCCCAGGGAGTAAGAAGTAAATAAGAAATAGTTAATCATGTCAAGATAAATCAATCTGTCGCTCTGTTTCTCTGCTTTTCCTTTTAAATTAAGGCAAGGGGCGGGAGGAATGGCGTAGTGGTTACAGCAGTCACGTAGCCAGCACAAAGCTTTGGGTTTGATCCTTCTACCTTGCATAAATCGGGTGTGCTCGTGCACGCGTCTAATCCCAGCGCGTGGGAGGCTGATGCAGGAGGATTGCTGCAAGTGTGAGGCCAGCCTGGACTACAGAGTGAGATCCTGTGTCGAAAACCCAAAAGGCCAAAAAGGGGAGTGAGAGATTGAAAGAGACGGCGAGAAGAGGAAGGACACGGGAAAATGGTTAGGATGTGGTAGGTACACCAACCGTCCCTTGTCTCGTTATTACTGAATTTGATGATTATCATCCCAAACAGAGCTGTGCTAATAAAAATAGGAATTATGGGAAGAAAATAGGACAAAAAGAAGGAGAGGCTTTTGGAGACTTTTGCATGTTAGAGCTCTAGTATTTCAAAGGAAAGAGACACTTCATGGAAATGTGCCTCAGGCGTTACCCTGTCCTTCTAGTTGAATTCCAGCCTATCTGTTGTTAATGATGTAGGAAAGTCTTCTCAGGGAGGGGTGCTGGGTTGCTTGATTTCTTTCTTGTAGGGTTTTTTTGTTTTGTTTTGTTTTTTTTTTTTTTTGAGATGGGTTCTCACTCTGTAGCCCAGGCTGGTCCTGAAATCACCATGTAGCCCAGGCTGGCCTTGGACTCAGAACAATGCTCCTGCCTCAGCCTGCAGATCTGAGTGTGCCATCACGCCCGGCTTATTTGGTGCTGGGGAACCCCTTGAACTCAGGGCCTTGTGCTTCGTGGGCAAGTGCTCCAGGGGCCGGGCTGTGTTGTTCCTCCAGCCCCTTCCTTGTAGTTCTTAGCATTTGCTCACAGATATCGCTCATTGGAAATACAGCCTTCGGAGAAAAGGAAGGCAGACGGAAGGCCAGGGCTTTGTTCCTGCCTCATCTGGAAGCAAGGATGTGCCATGGTGTTTTGAGTCAGAAGCCCAAGTTACCCGTGATTATACACAGTGTGATCGAAAATACGGTCCACATAAGAGAAGCATCCATTACCGTAAAAGACCCAGGGCCGTGAATCTTGCTGAAATAAGTTCTTGTGGCTGCAATTCACGCATACTTACGTGCTCGGAGTGTTCTTAGACACAGTCTCACCACTTGCTGAAGGACCTGAGGAAGTCCTCTCTCCTGAGCGTTTTCACTGGTGCTGCTGTGCCTGCGTCCACGTCCTTAATCAATTCAAAATTCTTCCCTTTCGTGCTCCTTTTGATTCTGCGGAAGAGCTACAACTCATACGCTGCCAGATCCGGCGAATTAAGTGGAGAACAACACGTCGCCATGGTTTCATGAGCCTGCCTTTCTGTGGGACGGCTCGCTGCAGAAAGCACTGCCTGAATTTTTGATCACACCACCATCATCCAGAACTGCTTCAGCCAGTGACAAGCGTCCTGTGACATACGCAGGTTCCCGCGCTGTAACTCTTCGCGACAGTTCCCCCCACAAAGCTTGGCGTTGTGCGTGTGACCCTGCCTGAGACACGTGGAGGTCCCCTTCTCCCTTCCTGGCCGTGGTAGCCTTTGAAGCCTTAGCAACCTTCTCTCTCCACACCATAGCAGCCTCCTCCGACTCCAGCAGTTGTCCAGCGGACAATGGCAGTGCTGCCTTCCAGCGTGGATGAGTCTTCCGCGAACGCGGAGCTCCTGCCTGCTGTCCCAACCCATCAGGCAGCCCACCTTTCTCTTCTTTTGCCCAATCCCCAGCTGGCGTGTCAGCTGAACAGCCCAATCCCTGAACCTCATGAGCGGTAATCTACCCACACCACACAAAACCTCTGTCCTTCCCCTAAGCAGGACCTCACACCTGAACCTCAACCCAAGGGGACGGTCTGGGGAGCAACAGACTGGTACATCAAATTCTCTTGCTGCTAACCACGTATCACTTTTATCTGGGTCCTTGTGTGACCAAACTACAAGTGCATTTGAAGTGACGGGGAGGATTTTGAGAGAGATCCATTGCGCTGTGTCGTTTGCTGTAACTCTGTGTTGAATTCAAGCATATACCATAGCTTTCAGTTAGAAGGCATGTAATCCCAGGAGTGCTGAGCCTTCAGGCACATGGATATGGAAAGATGAGACCTTGCTCATCCGGAAATCTCCCCTCAGGCTTGGCAACACATCTCACCACATCCTGGGACGTTGAGTGTCTTGTGTCTTGCTAGGTTCAGACAAGCCCCGTCGCCCTTATCCAGTGAACCTGCTTTGTAAATGCGACCCACAGGTACAGAATGGGCGGCCCAGAAGGGCACAGTGAGGGGCAGAGTAGAACCACAGCATAGCTTCCTCAATCTGGAAGGTTGCTGTTGTGTTAGGATGAATACCTGTGATCTACAGGGGTGTGTGCACATGTGTGGGCACGCATGTAATTACAGTCCCTGACGCTTTCTCAGTCCCAGCCCCCGTGATGGACGGAACACAGAGAAATCGCAAGAAATCTTAATACTGTTCTCTCAAACCAACAGATATGCCTGTGGTTCAGATGGAAACACCATCTAATATTACCGCAGGATGGTAGCTCATGGATGTTAGCGCTAAAATATAGAATTCTTTTTTAAATTAATGGGCTGAAGATCAAAGCCAGGGCCTTCCCCCTGAGCTACATGCCCAGCTCATTCTCCAGCTGGGACTTTGATACAGGGTCTAACTTAGTCGCTAGGTTGTCCAGGCTGGACTCGAACCTCTGTTCCTCCTGCCTCAGGCTCCCAGGGTACTGGAATTAGCAGACTGTGCTACCAGGCTCAGCTAGATCTATGGATGGATGGATAGACAGATAGATAGATAGATAGACCAACAGACAGATAGATATCAAAGTACCAAAGCCAGTTTCAGAAAACACTTCCCTTTTTATTGTAATAACTTCCATTTATAATCAACAGGAAACGAGAAGGTAGAGGGGGTAGCATTCTTCCCTTTGCGGTATGCTGCCTCAGCTTTCGCACCCCCTCCATCTGTCCAGTACTGTGTTCTCTTTGTCTTGAGAACGTGCTGAGTCATCTCACCGCCACTCTGCATAACTTAGGAGTGGAGGATTGCCCTTGAGCCCCAGCCCAGGGTCTGTGTGGGAGGTGGGACTTGAGGGTGTGTGTTTTCAGTAAGCTTCTGAGGAAATTACAATGAGCACCCAAGACTCCACTGAGCCAACACTGTGACAAGCTTAGTTAGGGACAGGTTTCCCGCCATGGGACATGCCCATCAGTGAGGGACCCTGTGGAGTTTCCCCGAGAGATACTCGTAGATTATTGGCTATTGAACTTTCCCAATCCATGGCACTCACATGCTGATTACTAGGACTTCACGGTTGATGGCCCCAGGACCAGCCCACACCTTCTCAGTGGCCACTGAGTGCCCTTGTGGGGAGAACTAAGCCTTCCGCAGGTGCCCCACAGGGCAAGTGCTCACAGTGCCACTCTCCCCCAACCTGCTCCCCTGCCGTGTTGGAGGTCCTCCAAGTCAAATAGAAGAGATTGAAATAGAAGTTTTCATTCTAAAGAAGTTTTTTTTTTTTTTTTAAATCTTGAAATGTTACTTCCTCTTTTCATCTGTGTTCAGGTGGATAATTAAGGATGAAGTCCTGAGAAAGGAAATCCAGAGGAACAGGAGTTTAAATCTATAACCATGACTGACCTTTGACTTTATACTTAGGCCGGCATCCACATAAATCACGTTGAGTAATGGGTGAAACCAACATGATTCCCAGTCCAGCCCTACCTGGTGACAGAGAGAAACCTGGTCTCCCCACAGAGAAAGTACGATTAGCAGTACCTGCTGACTTATTTAATCCGAGCAAAAGGGCACAGCAGGGAACATGGCTGTGCAAAAAGACGCAAGCTCCACTTCCTTGTTTATTCCATGTAGAATATTTGATTGACACCTAGATGGATCAGATTCACCAGAACCATTCCCTTTCACACTTGATTTGGCGTGCGTAAACACAGCCTATAGTTTCTCCCCTAGAGTCGGGGCCTGCCTCTTGTCTGCTGGGGCCCAGCAGCGACTGATGTAAACTGTGGCTAGCAACAATAAACAAACCCTCTTGGGTCCTTGACTCCTGTTTTCTCTGCTGAGGAGGGATGTTTCCTCCCGGACACACAAGGTTTAATTACTGTAACTGCTTTCACATAAACGAGATAAAAGATTGCTAAAAGCTGGGTGGGGTTGGTGCCCCTTCCTCATCCCAGCGGATCTGGAAGCTGAGGCGGCAGGACTTGCTTGTTTGAGCCTTGCTTTGGGCATCTTGGTGGGATCCGGTCTCACAACCAAAAATAAAAATGGGCTGAAGACGTAGCTCAGGGCGAAGGCCGTGGATTCAGTCCCCAGTAAGTACCGCAAAGCAATGACAGCAAGAACAAAAATGAAATAAAGTATGGCTGAAACACATGCATGAAAACAGACAGAGTCATAGACACAAGGGACAGTGCACGGACTGTGCTCCGGGAGGACTCTCACCGGAAACCCGAAGGTGCAGCTTTTCCAGTGGGTGTTTGATCTTTAATTTTTCTGGTGACTGCTTTTGCTTAATGGAAAAATGACTGTAGATTCTTGGATGATGTCAGACGTAATGCAATTGGATGTCATGTACTGGAATGAATGGGGTTCTCTTTTGCCTTGAACGACGGCCCCTTTTCTTGTACTGCCAGTGAGAAAGTAGGTAATTACCTGTCGCCCACGGGTGTTGACAAGCATCTCACACCGCTAATACTTACCGGCTGAGGGCTGAGTGTGATATACGATTGCGTTTCCTCCACCCAGCCTCGTTGGAGAGTACACAGGGTATGACATGATGTAATTGCCGGTTCATTATGCGATCACTGTACGCATCCACTTACTGTGTGGTAATAAATCGATTAAGCCATTTCCACGTAGGCTGACTCAGCCGAGTCCCATTCATGGTTTGGTGCTGAGCTACTCATTGTCTGATGATGAACAAATGCTTTGCGGCTAGCCGTGGGTCAGCGTGCCTTGAAGCGAATGTTTAGTCAATGCAGAGCCGGTCAACCGGAAAGATTAATTTTTGCTCCGTGAATTATGTTATTGGAATTTGCCATTCTTTCTAGAGCTAATAGAGAAACTTGGTGATTCCTTGATTACCCTTGATCGAAGACGGAAGGAAAGTTTAGACAGTTTACAAAAGATCAGTCACATGGTTTAAAGAGAGGTAATGCTGTATAAGAAAATCAGAAATGAATCCTTTGTCCCCTTAGTTAAACCAGTCTTAGGAAAACAAGGTAATGGGAAAGCTCTTTGCTGTTGGAAGTCCTGATCTCTTTTTGGGCACGGGGCCCTTGGATTACTGCCTCATTGCCTTGATTCCTGTTCCCGTGGAAGTCCTTTAATTCATACGTGGGCTGGAGTTGATTCTTACTGTAGCTCTTCCCTTGTCTGTCTGCTTTGTGGTGGCCATGCCAACACCTTCTGCCACAGCTCGCTGGCCATGCACGGACCAGCACTTTTGAAACCTTGTGTGAGAAGAACCTTCTCTTCCTTTCGCTTGTGGGTGTCAGATATTGTGTCTCAACAGTGACAAAGTGAGTAAGACAAATACTTTGCCCCAAAAAGATCGTGGGCGCTTGCAAGGTGGAGCTACATCAGAAACTTGACGCATGCATGCTGGTGCACAGGTTCGTGTAGGTTTCGTTCTCTTTGTGTCCAGACTAATATGGTAGAGTCCCAACTCCCATAACTTCAGCATATGATCTTACCTGGAAATAAAATTTCTATGCAGGAGATCAAGTTAAGATGAGGCCATTTAAATGGGCTTTAATCCCATATGCCCACAGTTTGTACAAATTGAGATGCCTTAACTCTAAATTTCTCCCCCAGACTTCTCTGTGCTTCCAAAATTATGATTTCATGAGGATGTTGTGTTCGTCAGTGGGCTCGTCCCTGGCTGAATGTGCTTTGAGGAGGTGGGGCCTGGTTGGAAGTGAGTCACCGGGACATTGGGAGTGTGATGTGGAGTGACGTGATCTTGTCCACGCTCTTCCAGTCTCTCTGCTTTCCGGTTGTGTGACAGTGAGCAGCTTCTCTCAGGAACACTCTCCTACCATGCTGTTTCTGCCTTCGGCCCATCCAGCCTTGAGCATATCCTTCGAAACTATGAACCAGACGAAACCGCTGTACCTTTAAGTTGTGAGCGTCATGGGTTTTGTTTGGGATGTGCAAAAGCCAGCTAGTACCGGAGGAATCCAGTCTAGCAGTACCAATTAAATATTTGTGTCTCTCTAAACTCCCTATGGGAAAGCCTAACCCCTGTGGTGATGGTATACGAAGTAAAGTTTGAGAAAAGTAAGAATATCATGGAAATGGTGATCTCTTGGGTGGAATTAGTGCCCTTAAAAGAGTCTCAGGGAACAAGAATTCCCTCAGTCCACCATGTGACCTGCAGGTTTTCAGAAGGCCAAGAATCTGGCACACCTTAGTTGTAGACTTTCAGAATGAGGAGAAATGAATTCCTGCCTTTACAAGTCATGGTGGTTCTTTGTGATAGTCATTCTGGGGAACTAATATGGGCGTGCAGAAGTCTAACAGGAGGGTTACCAACTCTTGGGCATCCATGAGTCAGAAAAAATTTCTGTAGGTGAGTCCACACATCTTGTTTGCTGTGGGAGTCTTCTGGATTTGACACGGAACATCTTAGGTTTAAGCCTATCCGATAGACCAGAGTAACTGTGGACAACTGGCCACTCTAACCGGCACCTGGGCATTCTATTGTGCTTCTTGCTCGTGGTCACTACGCTCTCGGCCTCCAGCAGCAGCTGGGTTTCTCCGGAAAGGTGGCTGGAAGGAACGGTGGCAGATACGACCTTTGCAGAATTTTTAGGACAGATTCTCCTGGAGCAGAGCCTGAAGTGGGACAGCTGGTTTCTGATGGAGGGCTCTGAAGTGAAGTACACAGGAGAGAACTGGGAGCAGTGGTAGACAGGACTCTGGGGACAACAGAGGGAACCGTAGTCTCGTTCTGTGAGGAGGCCTGGAACATCCTTTTCTTTAGATTAGAATTACCTCGCGGTGAGGGACAGGCCTCTGGTTCACAGTGTGGTTCACAGGACACGGTACGGTTTTGTGATTCTGTTCCTATCAAGACGTGAGATCCGTACCCTTTGCCTTTGAACATTACTGTCAGTACAATTGGTTCAGCCCATAAAATATGGCAAAGAGACGCAACATGAAGT
This sequence comes from Ctenodactylus gundi, assembly GCA_004027205.1. Classification (NCBI taxonomy): domain Eukaryota; kingdom Metazoa; phylum Chordata; class Mammalia; order Rodentia; family Ctenodactylidae; genus Ctenodactylus; species Ctenodactylus gundi. The sequence goes on from PVKB01001257.1 coordinate 68,798, forward strand.
TTAAAAGGCGGCTGAGGCAGGAGGATTGCGATTTAGAGCGCAGCCTGAGCAATTTAGTTAGGCACCTAGTGACGTGTTATCTCAAAATAAAAAATAAAAAAGCACTGGGGAATTTAGCTCAGCACAAAGGCCCAGGGTTCAGCCTCCACTTCCTTTTCTTTATGCTACCGTACTGGGCATGCACCTGGTAGTAGCACCAAAGCCATCCTTTGTACGGATCCCCAGAAGGCACCGGCTTCCTAAGGCAAATCAGAAAATGGCACTCCTGTTCTAGTGCCTGACCTTGTCTACATGACCTTGCACTTTTCCTGCGCGAGGTTTCTCCAGTTCTGTGAGGCAGAGCTGGAGGTAAATAAATACCTCTGGGTTCAACTAATTATCGTTCTTTGATCTGTAAGGCACACTTTCGCTCCTGCTGTGAAGATATATCTGTGATAAGGAAGACTGAATTTTAAAAATCAAGAATATATCTCAGTGTAGTCTCCTGTTTGCTCATTTTGGAAAAAAACACTTGATAACCACATACTATTGTGCATTCTGTAATGCAGCGTATATGAATGTAGTAATACAAATGCCTTTATTTATGGAACTGGAGATAGAACCCCAGGCCTTTGTACTGAGCTACAGTTCTGGTCCTTTTCTTTTGAAACACGGACTTCCTAGCTTTCTTCATTGACCACGCTGGGCGCAAACTTACAATTCTCCTGTTTCAACCTCCCAGAATCCGGGGACAATTGACTTTTTTTTCCCTTAACATTCCAACAAAAAAACCAAAAACAAAAAAACCTCCTAGTCCCAATGCATGACACATCAACGCAAATAAAATTTGATTACCATTGCTGTCAGTACATCTTTTGAAAAAAGATTTGATGTCCTATTTTACTGCTAGCACGTCAAAGATAGGTGGTTTGTTTTTGCTTTATAAGCTCAGAAATGTGTATAGTTGTGAGGTTTGTGTGCATTTGTTTCTTATTCATTTATTCATTTACTTCTGCATGTCAGTCAGGATAAAGGTATTTGAAGGAGTACCCGAAAGGCAGCTCTTTGTTTTTTCTAGTGAAAAAAAACCACACACACATATCTATTTATGTATTTATTTGGTTTTTTGATATTGGAGATCGAACCCAGAACCTTCCCGTGGACCTGTGTCCCCAGCCCATTTTGTTTTTTTGATTTTGAGACAAGGTCTCGTCATGTTGCTAAGTTGTACAGATTGGTCTTGAGCTTGTGATCCTCCTGCCTCAGCCTTCCACAGGGCTGGGGTAATGGATGCGTGCAAGCAGTTCCTGATTTTGGGTTCTTTTATAACTCAGTGACTCCCCCTCCCGATTGTACAGCGACTCTGACCATGAAAGCATTAGATTAACCCTGGCCTTCCTTCCCACCACCCCTGTGTTGGGAAAATCATCTTTGGTTCTGAGGCCACGTTGGCAAGTCTCTGAATGAGGGAGAATTTGTAAAGACGTGTCAGAAAGTATCTTTATCAGGAGATTGAAGATGGTGTATGTATGTGAGTTTCTTGTACAGAGAATTATTTTTATATTAAAGCTTTTTCACATCACTTTAGTTCAGAACAATAGCTGTGAAAAGGTGACACAGATTGAAAGTAATACTGAATAAATTGAAACGTGCTCACGCTCTGGAAGAAAGCATATACAACTTTAGTCAGGCGTTGTGTTGCAGAACATACGTTTTGACTAACACAATAGCATTAGCAAAAAGTAAAGGTAATCAAAATGAAACTAGCTTGAGGCGGGTGCAATAAGGATCCTTCTGCAAACAGAAATAAAGTCTATGTCTTAATCTTCAGAGCCTGTGCATATGTTACTTCATGCTACTTTACCTGATATGGTAGTCAGGATACCTGCATGATCAATAGACTATAAGTAGTTAAACAGCTATAATGGATTGGAAGGGAGAGAGAGAGAGAGAGAGAGAGAGAGAGAGAGAGAGAGAGAGAGAGAGAGAGAGAGAAAGCACATGGGTAGATGACAGATATGAAAGATAATTCTTAGACAGATATTGCTATGGTTGGATCTTGAGTGTCCCTCAGAAGCCTCATGTATTCAGAAGTGTCTTACTGGGAGGTAGGGCCTGGAAGGAAAGGGCAGGTGCTTAAGGTTTGACCTGGAAAGATCGTGTCCACTTATTGAGATCGGACGTTGCCAGGGCACAGCTTTCAGGTGTATGTTGTTGACTTGTGGGCCGGGAAATGAGGGAGGGGCTCCCATCTTGAGGATGGGAGCGGGAGTGGGCAACTGGCAGATTGAAGTAATTAAAGACAGAAGAAGAGACATTGTTAGGGCTTCTTCCTGGGAACTCTGCAGCCTTACCTGAGTCTCTAGATGCTGTCTTACCCCCACTTCATTTTCTTTCTGTCAGCAATGCCACGAGTAGCTCTACAGCCTTCGCCACTGTTACCTGCTCCGTGAATAGACTGTCTGAGACTTTCTGAAACCATGAACTAAAAGAAATCTTTCCTCCCTTAATTTGTGGATGTTGGGTATTTTCTCACAGTAATGAGAAAGTAACTAAGACAGATACATAGATGGATGATATAGGGAGAGACAGAGAGAAGAGGGAGAGAGAGAGGAGGAGGAGGGTTAGTAGATGACAGGTAGAGAGAACAGATGGCTACACACGTACATTGATGGATATGATGGGTAGATGACAGGTCTAAACATAGATACATGGAACAGGTAGATGATAGACAAAATTCATGGGTAGGCAGATTGGAGGATAAATGGGTAGGTAGGGTCGATACGGTCAGAGGACATGTAGACAGAACCAGCACAAGGCAGATGATAGTATCGAAATGCTATTTGACAGACACTTGGTCATCCCAGATAGAAAGGGATGATGTATATAATACTTCATAGGTGGGAAGATACTTGCATAGATTTGATACATAAAAGATGGTTGATTATTATTACTGTAGAAGTTCAATAATAGATATCAATGGTAGGTAACAGGTGCTGCATTCCTTCATCCGTCCCGTTGCCCCTCACCTGTGTCACCTAGTAACTCCCCTCAGGAGCTATACCTTCAGAAATCACTTCTATACTTTGATCCTAATCTTCTTAAATCGACTCTACCACCCGCGCCTGCCCCTAGTACAGGCTCCCAGGGGAACGTCTATACTCCACCCATTGGAATATGATCTCCGTGCCATGTTGCAGTAGTTTCACAACATGGATATTTTCTGAAATTCGAGTCTGTACACACGTCACATACCTCCATTCGATTGTCAGTGGTATAGAGCAGGAAGCACACATAGAATCCTGCCATCTTCAGTGTGGCTAGGGAACGTTCTGGTACGTTTTGAAAAAGGCAGGGGAGAAAATGAAACGGTAAGCAGCCAGGAGCTTCATTGATGGCTTAAAATCTCCAATTTAAAATCTTCCACTTTTGAATGAACACAGGGCCACCTTGAATTAATAATTCTCAGGGAAATGGACCAAGCGCAAAAGACTGAGTATAAAAGGGTGTCCCTCTTATGAAACGCACAAAAATAGTGACATTAAAATGTCCCAACATGCATGACCTGGTACAAAGAGAGCCAGTGGTCAGCTAAGAAAGGAGTGAACCACCGAGAAAGGGATGGGCATAGCCGCTCACTGATTCCCCAAACTCCATGTTTCTAATGTGTTAAAGAATTTGGAATGCACACAGTTAGAAAAACCGAAATCATGACAAGGAAATAAAAAACACCCATGAACTCACTTTACAGAGATAAGTTTTATCCTTTTGGGATTTTCTGTTTTTGTTGTCTTATATAAAATACATAAATATATATCCTTCAGAAAACCTTCTTTCTTTTTCAACACTTCAAGTTTTGGGCCTGGGTCCTGCTTTTGGTGGTAGAGGGCTACAATAGGGACTTGTCATTTGCAGATTGCTTGGGAGACTTTCATCATTAAACCTCCTGGGGACAGATCAAAGGCCTGGCTCCTCCCCAGAGATGTAAATTCTGGCTAGGGGGCGTCATGCCATGACATTTTCCATCTGATCTTCCTACACAAAAGTCAACATGGGTGTGTTTGTCAGGCTTTTATCCCATTGGGAGAATGTCTGTCTGCATTTGCAAATGTGGCTCCTGGAATCACCAAGGCGATATTTTTCCCTCTGTAACACGGCAGGAAAAATCACCGAGATTTACCGCAGTCTGGACTTCCTTGCAGATGTGCGCGTTGCCTGTATTAGAATGTCTCTGTGCATTTGATTACGTATCTATCTCAGGCATCGAGCAGTTGGTGATGATAGGAGACCAGGAAACCTCTCTTTTCAAGTACAGAAAGAGGTCTTTTCACTCCTTTATCTCCCTCGATTTCCAGTAGAGCGGGAGCATTGCACTAGGAGGCGGAGGTGGAGAGTTGTGTGCTTAATCAGGATCTTCACGGGTTCTGATCCTGTATCAGCTCTCTGTGGTGAAGCTATTTATTAATCCCGGGGGTCAGTTTTTTCCTCTGCAAAATGGAATTTCCAATTTTATCTGCTTCTGACACAGTCGTGACATCATCAGACACCGTCATAGTCGGTGGGAACAGACAGAATCCTGGACACTTTCCTGCTTTTCACTAAAAGCACAATTTGTGTTTTCTTCTGGGACACTCGGGAACTTATGTAAGCCATTTTGCCATAAATTATAGCTCTTCACAGGGGCCACTGTCTTAGTTACCTCTTCATTCCCCGATCCCAAAAGTCAACACTCACAACCTAGGTTTATTTTAGCTCACGGTTTCGGGAGGTTTCAGTCAGTCCATGGCTGGGCAGCAGTAGTGGAAGGGCTTGGCAGAGGCCTAGCTCGGGAGAAGCGCTTCACAGGGAAGCCAAGAGAGTGAGGACAGGTGGAGGTAGTGTGAACCCTTCCAGGTCGTGCCACGGGGATCTGCCCTTTCCAACCCAGCCCCGCCTCCCAGTACCACAGGGAACCAACGGGTTCACCCCCATAGCTGAATCATCTCCCAAAACATGAAGCTTTGGGGGAAATTTCAGGTCCAAACCCCAATACCTGCACGTGCCCATTGAGTAACTGAAAACGGGAAAAATTAACCTTCACTTTGTATCCTTTGTAACTACGAGTCTTGGGTAAAATCTCTTCTCACCTCTGCACAGCACTGTGCTAATCATTCAGAGACTGTTGATCTTGGCAATGGCAAGACGATGTTGATTACCCCTAATGTATATGTTCCCCTTTGCCCTTAACTTCTGTATTTTTCTTACTTTTCTTGGTCAACAGGTAGCCTGGTTTTTTATCAATTCCCTAAGCTAGAATCCCTCACTGTCTTGATCAGTTTCCCCTCCGAAGGACACAAATACCCCAAAATCCACAACTTAAGAGAGGAAAGGTTTAATTTAGCTCACCATTCAGAGGTCTCAGTGCTTTCACGATTGGTGGCAATTGTGAAAGGTCATGGCAGAAGGGCATGGCTGAAGCTCATGTCAGAGGACATTGGTGAAAGCTCATGATATAGGACATTGGTAAATGGTCATGGTGGAAAGGCATGAGTAACAACAGTTGCTCATCCCATCATGGCCAGGAAGCAAGTGACTGGGGAGAAATAGGGGCAAGAGTATGTCCTCCAGGACAGTTACTCACTGATCCACCCCTCTGGACCAAGCCCTACTTTGTAACAGCACAGGAAGTCGTCACCAGTGGTTGCATCCATTAGAGCCAATCAATCTCCATGGTCTGATCTTTCCAAATACACGAGGCTTTTGGGAATCATACCAGATCTCACCGTTTTCTCTTGTTTCCTAATTAAAATAACTTCCCCAACATTTACACTTTAGTTCTGCTTTCCATTATTACTAACAGCAAGGACACTTCCACAGGCGTGGAGGTGTGGTGCAAATCGTAGCCACTCTGTCTCTTCCATGAATGTGTGTAGTAATGCAACTCATCACCCCCGAGCCACCCGGGTTGCACTCAGCTGCACGCTGAAGGATAAAGCCCTTGAAAAGTTTATCAGCACATCACACAACATTGCAACCTCATAGGTGCCGAGGCCACCCATGGTTTGTAACCACTGTCCACAGATTCAGGAGTCCCCGTGAGTTCTTCCATTCTATAATTCACCAACAGAGACATGTCGTCAATTTTGAATTCTGCTGTCTGAGTTGCAGGAATAAAACTGATATCTCTTCCAGGAGAATTCGACTTTGAAATGAATTATTTAGCAATGGCTCAGCCTTGGGCCAACTGATTAGATTTCAATTTTCAAAACATAAAAGAAACATGAAACAGAAGACTTTGTAATTGAAGATGGTTGGTAATACATCATTCTACATTTGTGGGGGATTATGGTTTTCTTCCCCGATTCTGAATTCCTTGAGTTTCGGGGTCTCCTGCCATTAGACCTTGTGTAGGTGGTCATGGCTCTAAGATGAAAAGTTGTCTGCAGGTCACGGGTTTGTTAAAGGAAAACTGTAGGATTTGGGTGTCAGAGTGTTCCAGAGGAACACAAGTGGCACAATATATATGTAAGAGAGTATATATTAGATTGGCCCACGTGGTCACAGAAGCTGAGTGCTCTGGCAGTGGGTGCTTACAGTCATAGAAAGCACCCGTGGTACGAGAAGGTGATTGTCTTAGAATTTGGAGATTATCATTCAAGAAAAACATACCCAATTGGGAAGAATGCAACAGGAGAAAGACCTGGCTTACCCTTCTTCTGGTTAATCATTCCATCCTAGCCCCCAGCCTATTGGCTGGCACCTCTCTCTGTAGGGCGGATCTTCCCACTGAGTTGGCTGACCCCCATGCCAATCTTCTCTGGAAACACCAATGGTGTGCTGTACCAGTTTTCCAAGGGTCAGTCAATGTGAGCAAGCTGCTCTCTAAAATTAACCATCACTATAGTCTTTAATATATACATCACGGAGCTTACAAATTTAAAGAGATGAAATATTTCCAGTCATAAGAGAATAAACTCCAGGTACCTCATCTGACACCGATGAACCAAAAAGAAAATATGTTATATAAAAGAAGCCAGGCAGAAAATATGATATGATATAGACATTGACTCTATTTATGGGAAATACCCAGAATCTGCAAATGGGTTTTTTTTTTTTTTTTTTTGAGACAAAGTCTTGCTCTGTAGTCTAGAATGGTCCTAAACTCTCTGTGTAGCCCAGGCTGCCCTTGACCTCACAGAAATCCTCCTGCCTCAGCCTCCCAAGCACTGGGATTACAGGTGTGTGCCACTGTATCTGGCATTCGTGGTACTGAAGGATTGAACCCAGGGCCTTGTGCTTGCTAAGCAAGGGCTCTAATTGCCGTAGACATGACAGGATGGTGGTTATTGTGGGGTGGAGCATAGGATATGGGGTGTGACAATGGGGTGTGTGGGCTTATTCTGGGGGGAAGTTCATAAAAGTGCTTATATCTGAATAGTAATGATGTTTCCACCGCATTGTGAAACTCCTCACTGCCTTGGGATTAATTATATAGTTTAAAATCCTTAAGTAATGATCAGTTTTTAAAAACCACTACACAAAGGAAGAAAATATGGTAAGAATAGTTACTATTTACGTGTAATTCCTTGACCGAGTTTATTCTAGAAAGTGCATCTGGGGGAACTTTTTTTCTTTTTCTTTTTATTTCTTTTTTTGTTTGTTTGTTTGTTTGTTTTTATTTTTTTTTAGTACTGGAGATCAAGCCCAGGGCCTTCACAATGACCTTCATCCCCAGGCCACTGTTTTCAATTTTTGATTTTGAGTTAGGGTCTTTCTAATTTACGCAACTTGCGCTGCAATGCACAGTGCTCCTGTCTCAGCCTTCCTGATGCTCACAAGATTGTGCGACCAGGCTCAGTTGGAATTATTAAGTCTGTATTTCCACATAATGGTCACCCTTCTGGTGGCCTGCCTGTCACCGTGCCCTGAGAACTTATCCATGGATGTACAGGTGAGCACAGAGCCCAGTGGTGCAGTCACCTGTCACACAGAAGCAACTTTGGGGACCATCTCAGATCCAAAACATAGCAGTGCCCCAAGTGGCCTTGTCTCTAAGGCCCCAGATCGCCCAGGCTGGGCTCCAAATAGACCTCCCTTTCTCCTCCACCTCCCAGATGTTGGGACGGCAGTCCTGCACACCCAGGTCTGGCTGCTGTATGTTGTGCATTTCTCCTGTTTCCACTGTCAATGTACGTATAGTAGGACCTCCGGGAATAGGCAAGGCTGCTAGTCGCGTGCAGCTTTACACAGCTTGCCCTATTCTTTGGTGTGGTTCCCTCAGCTAACAGTAGCAAAGGTTCAGAAGCCTCTTTTGACCAAAATGGTGAAACCAGCCTCTGCCTCTTCCCAGGCGTCCTAACACCCTGAACTGGCTCACAAAAGCCTTTGTAGAAATTGCAAACAGTCAACATTAGCAGTACTGGGGTAACGTGGAGGGCATCCCAGGAAAAGTCATGCCATGTTTCATGGGAAACATGGTGACTTGGTCGAAGGGGTTGTGGTGTTTATGCACAAGGAAAGAGGTGTACTCTGTGTCCGTGCCTACAAGCATGCGGTTGGTGCCTGGGATAATGTGGGAGCCAAGATGATCCCTCTTCTTTAGAGGCTAGGTGTGACCAGACATTCCTAGGGTAGAGCTGTCTGTAGCATTTAACACAAGGTCTACAACTTACGGCAAACCCCTATGTGTCACACAATGAAATGGGTCGGAAATCCTCCATCATTATAATCCAGTGGAAAATTGCATTTCGGGAGGAATACAAATAATTACTTGGTCCAGCCTGGGCAGTTTAGACACGTAGCCCGGCCCTGTCTCAAAATGAAAGATGATCTGGGGATGTACCTCAGTGTCCTGGTGGTCCTGGTGCCAGTCTCAGTACCACAAAAACAAAAACAAGCAACAAAATGTAATACTTCAAGATATTCCAAGAAAAAAGATTCATATATCTACCAAGCGATCTATGTGTGTGTGTTTACATATATTATATACACATATACACATATTCATATGCATGTATATATACAAACATGTAGACATGTACGTGTGTGTGTGTGTGTGTGTGTGTGTGTGTGTGTGAAACTTCTCGGGTTTAATATCTACTTACAGAGCATACAGTTTCAAAGCACGTGAATAAATCAGATGCCCAGAAGATGGGATATCAAGTACATTTTTCAAATTCTTTGATGGATTTCTCACTTGATCTGTTTTTCTTTTCCCTAAAGACTGCTCGCTGCATGATCCTGTCGGATGAATAACCATAGGAGTGTGTATTTAATTTTTTTTTCCATCCAGTACACCACGCGTCCACCCGGGTGCTGGGTTAACGTCCGACTGATTTTTTTTTTTTTTGAAAGACATGACTCCTGAGGCTGGTGGTCAAACACGTGGACCATTCTAATTTAAATGTGTGTAGCTGGCGCCCGCCAAGATGCCTCGGATGTACGTCTTTGGAGAGACCCTAAGGAATACTTGTAATCCTTCTGTCCTTTGGGGAATATGAGCAAACACGTCACAAGAGTCTAAAGTGTTAGGCTGGAAAATTTAGAATCGCGTCGTTTCTTGGGTAGCCTCTCAACCGCCATCGTTTTCTGATTTCTCTTTTATTTATTTATTTTTTTTGTGTGCCCGCTGCTTCTAGACACCCTCTCCGAGGTTGGGACTCACGGATAATTCATCATTTAGATTAATTAAATATCCCGCTCCTGTGGATTTCTTTAGGTCCCGTGATAAATGGTCTTGGCCGGTGTATTAGTTTGGGTTCTTTCAGAAGGCAGAATTTACAGAAGTTGTAACAGAAAGGATCTATTAGGGAGGCTTACTACAAATCCGAGCACAGAGATAGCCCGAGATGGTGGCAAGAGCTGGAGCTCCCAAAGGCTGCTCAGCCGGGAAGCAGAACACATGTCTGGGACTGCAGGACACCCGGTGAGAGTCTGCTGCGGATCTCACTTGTCTCGCGAAGACTGGAGATCGGTGACCAAAGAGCATTTATGGGCAGACAGGCCCAGGTCAAGACGGGAGCGAATCCGTGATGAACATCTGCGATGGTGACCATAGACACAGAGCTTTCCCAGAGGAAGAAGCTGTGGTAATCTTCCCTCACCCTTTTATACAGTTGGAGTTCCAGTTGGGCCCCCCACGAGTGTGTGGGTGCTCTTCCCTCCTTGGTTGGCCCACAAATCACTCACACTCTAATCCAGGCCAGTTCTCAGTTGCCTAATCTAGGCGTGGCTCCCAAACCCTAATCCAGGTGAGGTTCCGGATTGCCTCAAGTTGACGGAATGTCTCCAGGGGTCACAGCCGGAATTTCTCCTTTTCAGCTTTACCACAGAAATTCTTTGCTCCGGGACGTGATTGGTAACCACCACCAGCCTCTTCAGCCTTGAATCTTATCAATCCAGTTCTGTTTCGTTTTGTTTTGTTTTTTAAATAATGGCAACTGTTGCAAAAGTTCTTTGCCAAATGGATATTAAATTCTCAATCCAGTAAAAGCTGCGTTTTTATTTTATTTTTTTCTTGAGCAGGGACTCAGAGCAGAGTTGGAGAACCCCAGCATGTATTCAAAGTATTGGAAGAAACATTGTAGTCAGGCACGAGATACAAGCCTGTCATCCCAGCGTGTGGGGAGGCTGAGGCAGGAAGATCTTAAGTTTGAGCCTAGCTTGCACAGATTTTTGACTCAAACTCCAAAAAGGAGAGAGAGAGAGAGAGAGGGAGAGAGAGAGAGAAAGAGAGAGAGAGAGAGAGAGAGAGAGAGAGAGAGAAAGAGAGAGAGAGAAGGAAAGGAAAAGAATTGAAGATATAGCTTAGTGTGAAGTTCTACCTCAACCTCAAGTACTGCCATCTGTCTGGGAGGCTGAGGCAGGTGTATGTCAAGGTACGCCTAACGGAGAGACTTAATGAGGCCCAGTCTCAAACCCAAACATAAAAAAACGGGCTGGGAAGACCAAGTTCAGAGCAAGGGCTGTGGCTTCGATCCCCAGTACCACACACACACACACACACACACACACACACACACAATGTTGTCTGCACACAGTGTTATTAGCACTTGACTTTGTCCACATTCAGGATGGCTGTGTCTGACTGTAGCTTAATTTGCATTTTTCCTGTGACATACAGCAGCAGCGCCATCTAAGTTTTCACTTGACGATGAATGCTTTCGGCCAACCTTTTATTTTATGTCCAAAGGGGGAAAAAGGTGCAAATAACCATTGTCCTCCACTTGCCAATCCGTGGGCTGCCTGATGTTTTCTTGCTGTGAGATAAGTGATAAGACCCAAGAGAGAAAAGACCACTGTGTTCTTAAAATATTCTTTGCATGCTCTAACACGTGAAGCACACAGTCTCTATATTGTCATTAGATAACGGTTCCTTCTCCTACCACCTGCGTTCGTAGTCCAGTAGAAACAGTGCAGTGGCATTTATAATACGGATGGAGAAAATCACATGACGTTGGTGGTGCTCAGGTATGTGGGTGCGTGATGTGCATGGCACTGACGTGGCCAAAGTGTAGACTCGCTCCTCACTCTCTGCTGCCCTTTTCCTGCTTTCCCACAGTTAACTCACAGACGACAGGGATGAAGGTAGAAATGGGGCACATGTTCTCTCTTGTGATAGGGTGCAATTCTTGATGAACGTGGAAGCCAGCTTCCAAGTGCTGGCCTTCTGGTCCACGGGGACTGTGTGACTTGTGAGTGTATTTCTTCATATGAGAAAAGGAACTTCGGGGATATAGGTAAGAATGCCAAGATGGGGAGATTGTGCTGGATTTTCCAGGTGCGTTCAAACTCATCACCTGAGTCCTTGAAATTGGACAACCTTTCCCAGATGGGGTTTGAAAGATGTGGTATTGCTGGCTTTGAAGATAAGTAGAAGTGATTAAGAAGGCCTGCAGGCTGGGCAGTCTCTACAAGCTAGGAAAAGCAAGAAAACAAATGATTTCCTGGCTGTTGCTCAAGGAATACAACCCTTGACTCTAACCTTGTGAGACCCACATCAGAATTCCGATTTGCAAAATGATTATGTCTCTGTGTGTGTGTGTGTGCGTGTATGCATGTGTTTGTGCATATATGTGCACTAATTCAAGACACTGAGTCTGGTTATTTGTTGCAGTAGTAGTAAAAATTTATATTTAAGGGTAGAGAAATGGAGGGGAGGTTAAGAGAGACAATTACAATTTCGTAACATACTGCACACAGGCTATCCTGATAAATATGGATGTGCACCCTAAGTAAAAATAGACACATGCAAGATGATATATAAATGCAAATTTAAAAACTATCATAATATGTAATGTATGTGGAATACAATTATGTTCATACAAGTACGGTGTAATTGTTAATGGTGTATACATGATGAGCTTCGCGTATGAACTTGGAGGAGACAAGAAAATCTTCCTTGACAGCTGTAGAAAGTAAATAGTGTTTCTTCCCTCCTTAAGTAAGAGTCAGATTTCTCAAGAAATAGCTGTTCTGTCGTTTTGTATATTATACCTTAGATTCCTTCATCCATTCTGCCTTATAATTATGATATCACTGTACTCAGTACAATAATAGAGATTCTTAGGCGTGTCGTAAAGCACATTGTGAGACGTCAGAGGAGTCGAGCCAGAATCTAGGCAATGGAGGGAGTTCTCCTAAATCTTTCCCTGCCAGGTGGTCAAGGACCCAGGTCCTGAGCTCTGCTGGTAAGCAGTAAGCGCCCCATAAAACCGCCTGACTGACTTCACAGTAGAAGGGAAGCTATAAAATAGCACCAGCTAAGGAAATGCTCGAAACGTTGCCTGCAGCTGGGTTGCTCCCCCTCCCTGCGGAAGGGAGCACATGCTACTCACATGTGTTGAGTCATCTGCACACGAACGCCTTTTTGTCTCCCTTTCTTACTAAAGGTGGAGCTGGCTCTGTCGTGGTCAGATTCCCCACGCATGTGATGTTCATGTCTTAAAGGGATGCAATTATGTCGTGCTTCTGGTGAGAACCGACGGGGTTTTGCAAAATCCAACATCCCACATTGGGACACACGTAGTTTAGTAATTGTGGTTTGATTTTAATGTGCCTGAAAATGCTACGAGATTTGATGTTCCCAATTTTTTAAAAAAACATCTTTATGGGTGTTACGCCATTTGAAATTGGAAGATATAGGGAAACTGTTATTTATTGAAACATCCTCGTGGGCCAGACTCCTTGAAAATTATAGCTATTTGATTTTTTTATGAGAACTAGACTGAATATGTATTATTAATCCTGCCTTTGAAATGAGAAACTGAAGCTGAGGGCAATTGTGTCTTTGGCTGTAGGTCAGCGAGCTGTAAATGTTAAGAGTCTTTCTGATGAGTGGCTAGTAAAACCAATAATTGTGAGTCAGTCTGTCTGTCTGTCCAGCCATCCATTGTTCGTGTCTGTGAACTCTTCTTCCTCTGTTCATCTCTTTACCCAGCCACCCATCTACCCACCTCTCTAGTCGGGTGCCTATCTGCCTATCTGTTGAATCACCCATTCATTAATCCTTCCACCTATCCATTCATCTACCAACTTCTTTACACTCCCACCCACTCCCCCATTCATCCATGTATGAAACATCCATCTGCCCGTTCGTTGAGTCATCCATCCATCCATGTATCCATTTCCCATCCATTCTTCCGTGCATCCCCCTATCCGTCGACACATGTATCTCCGCACCCTTAGGAACCCATGCCCCTATACGTCCACCCCCATCACCCATCATTCTTTTCCCATGTACTATCCATCCTTGTACCTTTCCATGCATTCATGCGTGCATCTCCCTGTCTCTCCACCCACACTGGTCACTCACCTCAGCATCCCCTCGATGGGGAGACCTTCACCTGTTGTGACGTGGCCACAACCCTGGCTGTTTGCATTAACCTTTTCCTGGGAAGATGTAGCCCAATATCTCTTCACCCCAGATAGGGCACATCGGACACCAACGTAAGATTGCACCAAAGTCCGGCTTGGTGAACCAGCAGATTTCCTGGGGTTGCTTACAAGGAGCATGGGTCACTCACAGGAGTTTGGGTGGGGGCTCCTCACAGGAGCATGAATGATGGCTGCATTACCAAAGAGCCCACCCAACACAGGTGCAGCTCCCCCCCACCCCCCAAGCTCCCTGCACCACCTGGAGGCAGCTCTGAGGCAGGCAGGGCCTTAGGACTGTGGTAAGTTTCACCTAAGAGCTGTTTCCTTCCTGAGTCTCCAGTAGGCAAGGTTTTATTTGCAGGGAGCTTGCTATACACCGTGTTGGCCTTTGGAAGTCCAAAGTACCTGGTGGGTATTTTTTTTAAAGAGTTTTCCAGGCTACCTTGCAAGCACACCTGCCCTTGCCACAAAACTGCATCTGTCTCTCACAAGAACAAGGTCTGGGGCTGCTCCCCGCGTCTGCTGCAGTCTGGGCCAATTAACTCTAAACATGTCAGCAGGTACTTGATGTTGGTGGCATTTTGTCCGTGCCATTTGTGCATCTGAGCATGGTAATTATGTTTCTTCTTCCTTGCCTGTTTCTTTTTGGTGATTTTTTTTTTTTTCAGGTTCTGTGGGTTTTGTTAAGTAGAATTGGAGGGGCTAGAAACTGTTCGTGGGCTGTTGTTTATTCCAAATGTTTGGCCCGATGTGCCGGCTTGGGTGGAAGTTTAACCTTTCTCTCTTGCAACCTACTGGCGTGTGTTGAAGGGTTGCAAGTCTATGTCCTTGCCGGATGACTGAGTTGAGGCCTTTTGTACTGGTTCCTTTGTTTTCTCTGTTTTGTTCTATCACTAGATCTTAGTCGTTGACACCTTTTCCAAATATAAAAAGGCAGATGCTGGTTTGTAAAATGAGCCTGTTTTCCTCCTTGTTTCATAATGATTGTTGAACTGATATTCCAAATTTATATACAGAATACTCACAATGGCACAAAATGTGTCGGATAAATATTACTTATTGTCATCATTGTAGATATTGCAATTATATCATGAATGACAGTATCTTCTAACTTCCACTTTCTTGAAAAATACTTTATTTTTCATTGATTTGTATCATTTTGGCTCTTGGCATGGAAGACACAGAAACGTAACCTAAATCTTTTTATTACATTATGTTACAGTAGTTCTACCGCTTTGCAGAATTCTGGGCATTTCTTTAATTCCAAAAACCCTATTTCATACTTTGAGGATTGCCAAACACTGACTTTTTTTTTTCTTTTGGTGGCTGCAGGTAAAACTTTGGTTCCATATATCGCGAAGTTTTTGTATTGTTGAATTCTTTGTGTTTCACCCCAGGGCGAGTTGAGACAGGTTTCGTTTTTGAAAAGGGTATTTAGTTTTTAAGAGAAAATGATTCCTTGAAAGTTTGAGAACGGGTTTTCTTTTGCTTTGACGCACGACAGACTTCTTGGTTGGATCGGAAATTCTTTAGTTGCCAACTTTTCTCCTTTAAAAGTGTGTTTCAAACGCCAGCCTCTGTAGGAGCTATCTGAACACCACATGATTTTCACTTCTTGTGGGGAACTTGTTTTTCTACTTCTTTATTTTTTTTATTCTTGTCTGAATTCTTGAAGAGTTTATCCCTTGATTTATCTTATAGTTCAAAAAAAGAGAGCACTTCAGGATTACCTCTTAAGGTGAAATGGGTACATCTCAGCCTCCAGGTTGCAAAGTATTTCTGGGTTCTCACCTTTTTAAAAAATAGATTCATTTTGGCTTTCATTCCTTTTCTTAAATCGTTGAGTGAGTACAAATTTATCTAGGCCTAGTTTGGTATATCCTTTGCTTTTGTGTTTTTATGATGTTTGATATTTCTCCCTAGGGGTGAGTTGCTCAGTGCTAAATGACATTATCTCATGTAGTGTTGCTGTTTGCTAGAAAAAAAAAAACTTTTCCTCTCACTACCACTTAATTCTTTTTTCCTATTCTGGATGAGTATGGTGAACCCCCCGCTTCCCAGGTGCAGGCATGCCAATGCACACCCATCCTGAACCCATGCCCAGCCCGGGACCCCCCACCCCCCCTTCCTGGGTCCTTGGTTCAACTTGATCCCTGTCTCACTTGGCTTTGTTCCGAGTTCCAAAGAGCAGTTGAGAGGAAGGAAGGACCAATGTCCTGTCTCAAAACCCAACAAAATCCTGGTTTAAAAAAAAATGGGCCCAGGACTAACCAGATACTTCACCAAAGAAGACATCAGAGATTGCAAGTAAACACAGAAAAGAGTGTGCACAGTTTATGCTAACCAGGAAATGTAAATTAAAACAAGATGCTTCTACCCTTTTATTAATAAAAAGACCACCACTACTGCCACCAGATGTCACAGTGAGTGTTTTCAACAACAGAGAATCTCATTTATGGCTGATAACAATGCAAAAACCATTTTAAAAGATAATTTGGTAGTTTCTGTCCTTCCTTCCTTCCTTTCTTTCTTTGTTTGTTTGTTTCTTTCTTTCTTTGAGACAGGGTCTTGTTCTGCAGCCCAGGCTGTTCCTGAACTCACTCTGGACCCCAGGTTGGCCTTGGATTCACAGCAATCCTCCTGGCTCAGCCTCCCAGGTCCTGGGATTACAGGTGTGTGCCACTACACCCTCCTTATGTAATGCTGGGGAATCAAACGCTGATATGTAGCACTTCATTTGGTAGTTTCTTATAAAGCCAGATACATTCGTCGTGTGGTGTATCTCAGTGCCAGGTGCTTGCCTGGCAGTCATAAGGCCCTGGAGTTAATCGCACTAACTGACTAAGCACACATAATGTTACCGTATCATGCAGCAGTTGCAGTCTTTAGTAGCGACCCTAAGGACTTGAAACGTAGAATCACCCAAAACCGTACCCACCGATGTACATAGCAGCTTTATCCATCCTTCCCCCAAACTGAGAAATAACCAACCTGACTTTTAGGAGGTGTCCTAGTCTGATACCACATAGACCACAGCCTGAGTGGATTAGGCATAAGAGGCATGTAGGGCTCACTGCCCCAAGGCCGAGAGTCCAGAGTGCAGGCGTGGAACATCCGTGTCTGGACAAGGCTGCTTCCTGGTCCGTAGGTGCTACATACTTCCAGTGTCCTCCCTTGCTGAGAGGAAGGAGCAGGGGACACTCTGCAGTCTATTGTAAAGGCACTGACTGATTCTACCCGTGAGGCTCAACTCTCATGACCTCAGCATCTCCCAGAGCCCCCACCTCCAGACTCCGTCACCTTGCCTGTTTGAATTTCCATGTGGAGGTGCAGGAGGCCACACATACTGTGGAGGAACAGCACCAGTAGAAAATACCTGTCAAATTACACCAGGGGCTATATGGGGTCCGTGTACAGGATCAGGGGCAGGGCAGTCCACAGTGGAGAGCCAGGACATCCAGAGCTGCTGGGCCCAAGAAGATGAAAACCACAGGACAGGAGGGCTGGAGGATGTGGCAGTAGACCAAGGTCAAGGCCTAACGCCTCTGGAGGGTCATCAGTACAAGGCTGAAGGAACTGGACTCTCGTATCCATAGAAAATGCAAAAGATGACCCTGTCCAATCAGAGTGAAGCTTCTAAAAATCATTCCATCTTTCTTCTTCCTTCCCTTATATTCTATGTAAGCTGTAAGCCTATTGGTGTTGCCTATAATTGGATCCCTCGCCCTCAACTGACTACCCTGCACGTCAGTCATCTGGTAAAACATCCAATGATTACACGCAGAACTTAATGTATTTGTTATTTTTAAGACTGTCTCACCAAGTTGCTTGGGCTGAGCTTGTACTTGTGGTCTTTCTACCTCAGCCTCCCAGAGTGCTGACCTCAGAGACGTGTGATGCCACGCTCAGCTACCTTCTCATTATTTCATAGTTTCTCCCACCTTTGGCACCGTTACCACCTCTATCATCATTAATATTGCCAGTAGTCATGTTTTTAAATGATAGGAACGTAGGCTGAGCAAGTATCAGTTGCGTGTACACACTTCCAAACTGGTCTAATCAAATTAAAGAGAATGCTGAAATTTGTACAAATCCAAATTATGATGTTTTCTTTTTTTCACCCAACCTTTTTGCAAGTACCAGAACGCAAAGGCCACGACGGATAAAGCACTTATCTTGTACCCAGGACGCACCCACCACAGAGGCACGCAAGCTAAGTTCTCTAAGGACTTTACAATAACAGTGTTGAAGGTGGGCTTCTCGCTTAGACCTGGAATCTCAGCCCTCTGGAGGCTGAGGCAGGAGGATCGCAACTTCTGGCCCAGCTTGGGCAATTTACCAACTTAGCGAGATCTTGTCTGGAGACTAAAACTAAGAAATGTCCTGGGAATATCTGTCAGTGCAAAGGCCCTCGGATCAATTCTCAGTATCACAGTGGTGGCTGGGTAATGTTGATGTTAATGGATTGTGTTTCTATTTTCTTATTTAGGGTGGAGGGAACTGACCAACTTGATATTGTAGATCTATGAATACAGGAAATCCTGTAGAGATAAAACTGGAAATCCAGAGAGATTTCTTCTGTGTGTAGTATAAATGTAAGGAGCCACATATATTTCTTGATTGATCAACTTTAAAATGGGAGCTCGGTATGCTAGGGTACTGAATCTTAAATATGATGTTTGGAGGCTCAGTTACAATGGCAGCCTGCTTGTGACTCCATACAGACCAATACAAACTAAAAGTACAACTTCCTAGGTAACCCTAAATGCACTGTCATCTTTGCAGAGCTTTCGCAGCTCTTCAGAGAGCTGCTCAGCATGTGCACTGGAAGCTCCTGAGGTTTCGAAGAACAGCTGAAAATATTCTGCAGGATTCTGCTCACGGTCTGTGTGTGTGTGTGTCAGAGCTGGGAGACACAGAGGTTTGTGTGTGTGTCTGTGCATCTGAGACATCAGGGATGTTGAGGAGCAATGGTACCTCAGGTTGAGCTGGTGAGTTCTTACAGACTACAGGTTTGGAGACACCAGGCATTAACAACAACAACAACAACAACAAAAGAACAGCAAAGGACACTTGGATAGTGGAAACGCAGCAGTGCTTGTTCACATCCCCTGCTCTTCCAAGTTGTAGCTTGTGAATTTGCCCATTTACTTATATATTTAGGACACTAGGAATTGAACCCATGACAGCCGTCTGAACCACATCCTCAGCTATGTATGTATGTGTGTATATATGTGTGTGTGTGTGCATGTATTTATTTATTTAGAGACAAGGTCTCGCTCAGTTGCCTATGTTTTTTGGCTCAAGCTTGCAATCCTCCTGCCTCAGCCTTTCTGAGTGCTGGGATGACAGGCATGCCAACCTGCTTATGAATTTAGGGAGAAACTGCCTTATTCTGTTGGCCAGATTAAAAAAGGCATTTCCTAGAATGGCACAGAAAGAACAGATAAAAGAAACGATGCGAAGTCCTGCCTGCCTCCGTTTTGGAACAGGATGGTAGAAGAGCTAGGGTTGTACATCACACGCCAAGGGAAGGCTGCTACGGAGTACGGGACGGTGTAGGGATGAGAGCGTGGTGAGCGAAGGCAGGGGACCGAAGGGAAGAAAGCTCCTTGCCCAGTGTGGTAGGTGGGCTTCCCAGTAGCCCTCGTCTCCTGACGTTGACGTTCTGAGGCGATTCCGTCTGCTGGTGTGGAGCAACCACGTTAAGAACCGCATGTCAAGAACGAGGGGCTCATCTTGGCCCAGTGGCCTGGCCCTTAACTTCAGGTTTTCGAGGCCGAGGAACATGAGAACTTTGGGCCTAGCCTGGGCAACTTGGTGACCTGGCCAGATCCTGTTTCAAAATCAAAATTTTTTTTAAAAAGCAGAAAAAATGTAGCTCAGTGTGAAGACCATAGGCTTGATCCCCGATAGGACAGAAGAAGCAAAGGAGCCTTGGAGTGGGAAGGAATGATGGCGGGAAGCCATTCTGTTGGAGCTGTCCGTGGTCCCACAAACACCTGCCTTGGATGGGACCAAAGCCCAGACTTTACCTGCCTTGGCGGAAGGGCTGCAGAGCCTGCCTCGTGGCATTCCTCTCACAGCGTTGAGTTTGTCCCCTTTCCAACATGACTTGGCCAAGCCCCGAAAACTGTGAACCTCTCTGCCAACCGGCCTAGTCTTCCACCCAGCTTGAGATCTTGAGATGGCCTGTGCTGTGCTGAACGGGCTGAAAACAGATCAGAAGTCACAGCTGAACTTGTCCACCCGCCGCGGTCTGATCTCCGATCCAACACGGAGGTCAGAGTTGGATGGAGGTGCGCAGCGGTCATGAGTTAACCCCTGGAACGTGCAGAGTAGAATAAGGATGCTTGTGCCAGCTTGGGCTGTGATGTAATTCTCTGCCTCTCGGTTCTTTACGGGGCCCGACAGAATACAGAAACGACTATGATCGCGTTGTTCCTCGTGTTTATTCAGCATTTTAAGAGACTAACCAGGGGCACAACGTGGCCCTGGAGACTTCTTTGGAAGAAGGCCCCGAACTCCTTTTCTCCTAACCATTAACCATGATGGGCATAAGCTCTCTATTACACGATCTCTGGAAGCAGTGTAGAAGTTGTTTGTCTCGGTTGCTCTTTCGTCGGCGAGAGACACTATCTGACACCAGTAACTTAAAGGAAGAGAGATTTACTCTCAGGTCAGAGGTGCCAGTCCATGCTCAAAAGGAAGGAGGGTCCAGAGTGCGGGAAAGGTATACACACATGGCAACCGGGAAGCCAAGCGACAAGGAAAGAAGTGATTGAAGGAGGCATAGCTTTCCAGATCGTGCCCTCCCATGACCTGTCCCTCCAGCCAGGCCCCATACGCAAACGGTACATGAACGCATCCATGAACTCAGTGCCTGCACGATCCAGTCACCTCTGAAACACATTGTGACCTTTGGGAGAACATTCCAGGTCTAGCACACATCAGCTCGGCAGGATAAATGAATCCTGACTTGAATCTTTTTCCTGACAGTTCCTCAGATTTTGTTTAATCTCCACGTATTATTTTCACGTATGATAGATTGGTAAGCACCGTTAGGGTTGAGTGCCTCAGCACAAAGGAAGCACCAAGACCCACTATGAGTTTCTTCAAGCCGAGAACTGTTCTTCAAAGGCAGAAGTTACCTCTTGATGTTTACCGAGTGCCTTTTCCTTACCTTTGTGATGACAGAAACACCTCCCCATCTGGCACCAAGGATCAGTCATGGGAAACGATTTATGTGTGTGTGTGGACAGAGGGCTTTCACGCAAAGCTACACCCCCAACCCACTTTTTTGTTTATTTTGAGATAGGGTTTCACTGAGACTAATTGTCTAAATTGCCTACTAAGTTACCTACCCTGGGCTCGTGGAAGACACTGGCACAGAAGACGGGTAAGGTTTTGGGATACTTCAAGGATATTGCAGTTTTTCCCTGTCTTTATCACACTGTAGTGTAGAGTGAAATCATTGCAGAGCTAAGCATGCTAGTCATCTGTGCTTATGGCCAGTCCCGTCGCTGCCTCGGGCCCTCAGATCATGAGGCATTACCTTCTCACAACAAGTATGCAACCTAGATCTCTCAAATGCGTGGCTCATAGTAGGGTACAAACCTAACGCCAGCACTGATCTGACAAGGGGCAGAAGTCGGCCGGTCATGTGCGTGGTGGGGAGAGGCTGTGAGTTCAGAAAGTTCTGTCATACTGGCCCAGAGCTCCTCTCCTGCTGCCCATGCCCATTTCTAACAGGCCACAAAGACATACCAGTCTGAGGCCCGGTGCCTTGGGGCCCTTTTCTCAGAGGGCAGTGGTGTTATATTTCAGTAATTACCACAATCATTAAATAACAGGCTGGGAATGCAGCTCAGTGTGAAAGTCTAAAGCCTCCAAAAATGATTCAGTAAATTAAATTGAGTTTAAAAAAATAATTAGCTCTTCTAGCCGCTGAATTCCAAGCCTTCTAATAACTTTGAGAGAGGATAGCACCATAGGGATCGTTTTGGAAATCCATAGGGATGTTTTTAGCAGTTGACCACAAATAATAACACGTGGGGTATGTATTTCTAGCTGGTGTCTGTAATACGAGATCCCCTGGAACTCAGAGGAAGCTCTACAAAGAAACATTTTCCGAACTCTGTGTATCAGCCGGTTTTCACGGCTGGGATGGTTCCCTTGTCCTCACGGCTTCGGAGGGTTCAGGTCGCGGCTGGCTGGCTCCGTTGCCTCAGGCCTCTGGTGACGTCCAAGCGTCGCGGCAGATGGCATGGTGGAGAACAGCTGTCCACTTTATCGTGTCAAAGAAACAGGGAGAAAGGAATGAAAAGGAAGAGTCGGAAAAGGCCGGAGTGGGACATGCCGGGGTTAACACAGACCCTTCAAACTCATGCCTTCACGGACCCTCTTCCTGTAGCTGGTCCCGACTCCCAAGTGGCCCAGTTGGCTGTGAGCTGAGGAATGGATCAGTGTATCCATGAAAGTAGCCAATTTCTGATCCAGTTACCTCTACAGGCCTCCCCCCTAAACACTGCTGCACTTGCTAGGGGGGTTCATGTCCTCGGAGCACACACCTTGGTGGGATACATCATTTATATGCAAACAGTAACATCTGATACGATTTTTCGCAAATCCCAATTACATCACAGAACCCAGATCCTTAGTGACTTGATCTCAGGCCCCCAACTATCTTCCTCCTAAATTTGAGCACTTTTCAAATACAGTAATATTTTTACCTTAGGGAGTCTGTAAGTACTGTGTAGCGTGAGGTGAGCGTGTACTGCTGTGTTTTTGTTAGCGTTCTAGTCAGTGTCGACCACCTGCTTAGAAGATCGCGGTGAAGACGTGAATTACAATTGGCAGTGGAGTCCCTGTAACACGTGGTAGAGGTTCCGAATAGGCCAATGTTTTCTGCAATTGTGTGTCACAACCTGTTTGCTCTCGCCGCCTGAGCAGTGCCTATGACACTACGGTTTTAAACAAGGCCAGTGCAAGCTCTCCTGCGCTGTCTCCCCTTGGGCCATCTGCAGTATGGCGTGGCACGTTATTCCCACTGTATTTCCACGTGTTTCCTTTCTTTTCCCCTCTTGTTACCGTCAAAGAAATCTTGCCTGTTTCTCCTCATTTTAACTTGACTCATTCTGGTGTCTGCATCTTGCTTTTTTTTTTTTTTCCTTGCCTTGTTTCTTCTTTTTCAAATACCTTCTTTTTCTTCTTTTATTTTTGGTGCTGGGGATCAAACCCAGGGCCTTTGTACTGACCTACGTCTCCAGCCCATTTTGTGTGAGTGTGTGTGAGTGTGTGTGAGTGCGTGTGTGTGTGTGTGTGTGTGTTTGTGTAATTTTTGATTTTGAGACCAGATCTCACTAAGTCACTAAGTAGTCTAGGCTGAGATCAAGCCTGAAGTTTTCCTGTCTCAGCCTGTCAGCGTGCTTACATGACAAGCATGTGCCACTCGTCTAGACACACGTGTGTTTCAATGCGTGTTTTGTCATCCGAAGAAAATAGAGCCGTTTTTGTCTCATGACACCTTACGTGATTGCACTCAACCATTTACACATTGAGATACATGTTGTACTTATTAATTCATTAACTTTGAGGTATTAGAATTTGAGCCTAGAGCTCACACAGTGAGTGTCAACCTCAGCCTTTTTGATTTATTTATTTTTAAATTTTGAAACAAGGTCGCCTTAAGCTGTGACATTGCCCACGCAGGCTAGCTTGAGTTTGTAATCCTGCTTCAGCCTCTTGGAGTGCTGAAATTGTAGGTGGGCCCCACCACTCCGAGCTTACCTTTTGTTTTGTGACAAGTATTTTTCTTGGCTTTATCATTAATACCGTTAACGTAAGGTTAGGGTATTATAATAATAGAATTTGTAATTATCGTTAACCTAAAGTTAGGGTATTATAATGATTTGACTGGAAATTTTGTTTACAGTACTTTCTAGTATGCATGAATATTGTTTGAAGACATTTAAAAATGAGTCACTTTCATTGCATCCTTATTATTAATGTCGTTATTATTTTGTGATACTGGGGATGGAGCCCAGGGCCTTCACAGTGAGCCTCATTTTTTTAAAACTTATACTTTTGAGATTGGGTCTTGCAAAGTTTGCCTGGAAGGGCCTCAAACTCGTGATCCTTCTGCCTCAGCCTCGCACAGCGCTGGGATGGCAGGTCTGTACATCAGCGTAAAAGTGGGGAGGGAGCTCTGGGTGCATAATTGGGGCAGAGCTGATCAATTTCTACGCTGGGTTTCAATTTGCCACGTTTGTACCCACAAAATGGCACCACGACCGGTTCAGTGGAAGGCATTTTTCCCTCGGCGGGACAGGGCTCCAGTGTTTCACGTGTACTTTATTTCGTATTATTATCATAGTCATATGGAGTGGAGTAACACCTGATGCCACCTCGCAGTGGAAGCATTATCACCTCCCTTGCTGCTAGAAAGCCTGCCTCTAGATGCAACTGACTTATAACTTGCCGCTCACCGGGAAGGTTTTGATGCCAGTCTGCAAGCAATGGCAGTACGATGGCCTCTGTGCACTGAAACCTCTCTGCTAATGCTCACCTGAATTTGTAGCCACTTTCCAGCACTGGCATCGCCGCCTCAGCCCCACCTCAGGTCACCACGCAGTAGAGACTCATGAGGAGCCCCCGACCGAGCTCCCTGATGGGCACAGCTCACCACAGAGTTCCCGCCCTTGTGAGAATCTCATGCTGATGATGATCTGGCGGGAGACGGAGCGTTAGGTGCCAGTGCTGGTGTTGCAGAGCAGCGGTCAGGACAGAGAAAGCTCTGTGCCCTGGCCTGCTGTGTACGTCCTGCTGTCTGTCGCCATTCCTCACAGGCTGCGGAGTGGAACCAGCCTGTTGCCTCGTGCTTGAGGACCCCTTTATATGACCCGGCAGAAGCAACACAGACATGTGAACGCAGAAGCAGAGATAGGAACGATGGTACCACCAGCCCGGCGGTGCCTACAGTCCCCAGAAGCTGGCACAGGTGGGAAGAACAGCCGTCTCCTGGAGAGTGTGGAGGGAGCGGGCACAACTGTCATGAACCGAATGGTGACCCACAAAAGATCTACCCATGTCACAATTTCCAGAATCTTTGAACAGGACCATCCTTGGACATGCAGTCCTTGTACATGTAATTAGGGGAGGACCGTGGGATGCGGGCCCTGGATCCAGTGACGTCGTCATTAGGAGAGACAGAAGGGGAGACGCAGACACAGAGGAGAAGCCACGCGAGTATGGACACAGAGGTTGGAGTGATGAAGCCACATGCCTAGGATTGCCTGGGGTCTCTAGGAGCTGTGAGACGCGGGAAGTCTCGTCCCTCGAGAGCCTGTGGAGGGGCCATGGTGCCGAGACCCCTGGGTCTCAGGGGACTTCTAGTCCTCAGGAGGACTGATCTCCCAGCGTTGGGGTCCCTGTTCTATGGTGCCTTGGGGACATTTCTCAACACCCTCCCCCCTTTAGTGCCCAAACTGGTAGGTTTCCCAAAATTGCCATTTTTATGTTTTTCCCTGGCAGTTCTGGACTTGTGTGTTTCCCCCCAATCTTTTCTTCGTAGGACTTTGGTTCTGAGAAGCGCAAGGTACTTCCGAACACTCTTGTGGAGCAACGACACCCGTTCCCGCTGCCGTCTGTCCCGGGCAGAAGTGACACGCGACTTGTCCTTTGTCATTTTTCTCTTCTTAGATCACCTTGCTGATGGAGGGTATACCAGGAGGGGCCTTCTCAACCCGAACTAGAAGAAGCACCACAAACTCGCTCGGCAGCCCCTGCAAGTTACAATCCTTCTCCCTTATTGGGAGACTTTTAAATCGGAGAGAGGGGACAGCGGAAAGGTGATTCTGTCACAGGAGGAGAGGTTCCCTTGGTTTTACCTCCCGTATCGCTGCATGGAAATCAGACTGTAACCCGAGATGGCGTTCTGCATATAAAGGGCCATTTCCTGGAGGCATACATCGTAACCCACAGAATGAAATTTACATTCCTGCAGGCCCTCATTTCCTATTTATGAAACTTTTATAGGTTTTCTAATAGAGGACGACGCCTAAAGTTTTGCCAAGGTGTGAAAAATATTTCACGCTGAAAGGACAGATCCGCCGAGGTTCTGAAGACAGGAGAGCCGAAAGAAGATTGCTGAAGTGTTTTTTTTTTTTTTTCCTTTCTTTCCTGCAGAAAGACTAAAATGTCCAGGCTATGAATCATGAACCCCGCGTGCCACAAAAGCCCTTTGATAAGGATTTTTCTATTGAATGCCTGTAAAAGTACTTAAGGGAAAGCTCACCGTCTTCCCCGCTAATAAATCGTGGCTATGTTGGAAGCCACATTGGCGGGGCTCTGAAAGCACTTCTTCCTAGCAGAGTGTGGTGGCTCGTGGGCCCATGGTCCTGGCATTCTGGGAGGCTAAGGGAAGGGCATGGCAAGTTAGAGCCCAGCCGGGGCAACTCAAGAATTTAAGGAGACCCTATCTCAAAATGAAACTTAAAAAATGGGGCCGAAGCCAAGAGTGAAAGCCCTGGGCTCAGTGTCTTGTGCCAAAGAAACAAAAGTCCACCAAACATTTTCCTAGCAGAGCTTGGTTTTTGGAGATGTCCTTCATCTTTTGCCTCTGTTTATTTCTACGTTTCCTTTTCCTCTCTGCCATGGGAAGCATCTTTTCGGATGTTGTCTTCAAGAACACATTCTCCCCAGTCAAGTTTAGCTCATCCTGCCGCTCTCTCCTCGAGAAAGAACGCTCCCCGCCCTGTATCTCCGTCAGAGATGCATTCATTTCCATCAGTCCGCAAAGAGCATCGGAATTTCCAGGCCAGGTGGAGGATGGCTTTGAAGATGTGTCCTCATTCACAGAGATGCAGGCCAGGGCTGAGCAGAAAACAGTGACAGCCACTCCCTGGGTCAGCATTGATCCTCTAGCAGGTAGCTGGTCTTCCTTTGGGGAGAGGGAATCCACTTGTCCTGGTTTACCCCTCAAAGAAGAGAGGCCACGTGCCGTCAGCCAGTGAACTTGGACTTTCCAACGTGACCCACGCCTTTCCTGGCAGGTTCCCACTCTTTGAAACTCCATGCGTGTATGAACCCGTTGTCCATTTTTGCTGCAAAGCCTTCAGGAGCATACACAGTCATCTCTCTGGGCAATGCGTGTGGTAGCCAGCCCCTGGGGTGGGGCAGGCTTGGCACTCCAGCACTTTGAGAAGCTGAAGTGCGAGGATCATCAGTTCAAGCCCCGCCTTGGGCAACTTAGTTAACTTACAGAGATCCCATCTCAGAATCACAACTCAAACTGGGCTAGGGATGCGAACCCTGAGCTCAGTCGCCAATGCTTCAAAAACACTTGCAAATGGAAGAACATCTCTAAAGCAGGGCCTTCGGGAGAAGACGGTGTAATTCAGCCAGCTGCTTCGTGTAGGCGGGCAGAGTACTTATCAGGGAAAAACAGGACCGTGTTGGCCTGTGTTCTGTTACGTAGTCATTAACCACGGCTGAGAAAGCACCCACAGCCAAAGCAGGGTAAAGCGACTGTACCCATCCACAGTCTAGGCTTTACACCCGGACACACCAGGACGGAAAACCGGAAACAAACTGCCTGCCTCGGCTTCCTGTCCCGGGAACCGAGCGCTCCTGAGTAATCACCTTCTGGAACGGTCATACGGGCTCAGACTTTGGAAGGCTTCTGATTTCGTCACTGTTTTATTGCTGAGAGAGAGAACACCCGGACAACTTGCAGGAGCAGACGTTGATCTTAGTTCAGAGTTTCGGGAGGCCCCAGGCCATTCGTGAGCCACTGGCAGTAGGGGGAAGGGGCTTTGGGGGACATTCCAAGCGCAAACCACAGCAATTCCAATCTATTGTCATTATTGTTATTACTGCTTTTAAACTGGTGGCACAACGGAAACAAGCCCATCGTGGTGGCAGGGGCCGGTCCCTTTAGGAAACGCCAGTGGGGCAGAACACTGTGGAACTAGCCAGAAAGGGAAAAGACAGGAAGATGGACCCACAATCTCCATCAGCACCACACCCCCAGTGACCTCAAGAGCTCTCCCAAGACCTCACCTCTTAGGGATTCTACCAAACCCCACTGACGCCATATTGGTGACGCATCCTCTCTGCCTCATGGTCCTTTGCACAATACTCTACCCCGATTATCATGCAATCCAAGACATCATTATGACACCCTTTCAGGGGTCTTGACTGGTCACAGTTGCAGCCAAAGGAAAGCTAATATCTATGGAAGAACTCCGAGGGAACAGGGCACAGTTCCAGAATTTCTTCTTGTGCCATTGGAAGCTGCCAGCCTGAGTTTGATCTCGTGTCTTCCATGACTCTCAGAGCCTTCTGGGCTCTGTACTCTTGAACCCAGACCACATTTCTTGAAATTGCTCCACCATGTGGACTGCATATATCAGCGAAACAATCTACGAAAACCTATGCTTTTTAATATTGTGTCAGGGACACAATTCCCTTCCTCCTTTCTGTCCTGCTCCATATTACCCGGTGTCGGCCTAAGAAGATTCTCAGAGCTTTAATTAAGATATCACCTAAGCTAAGGCATCAATAGCCTTTACCTCGGAGCCACCACCACCAAAGCTCTACAGAGGGACCAGGAGGGCTGAGCGCAGGTCTAGGGCACGGATCCCTGCGGCCTGTCCTTTTGTGGGCCACCGGTGTCACAGACACAGAGGACCCTGCTTGTCTTTTCCCTGCCTGCATGGTGAAACTGGATTGGCCCGCGGGACGATTCTTCAGTCGCAAAAGAATGCATCTAACTCAGGGATGCGTGAATCACTCCCCAGAGACTTCAAGGAATGGCGGTGTTCCTACAAGAGAGAAATTCTCGCTGATATTACATCCCCCCCGAGGCGGTCTTCAGACCGGGGGTCCATCTTCCCTCCCACAGTCACTAGGCTGCTTTTGTGTTCCCGCTTAACTGCACTGAGAAGTCTCAGGACAGGTGATGGGGTTGGAAGGGGGGGTGTGTTTTCTAGCTAGAAGACTGAAAAATGTGTCTCCCCAGCTTATACTTAGACTACATTTTCTCCTTCTTCTCCTTCCTTCCTTCCTTCCTTCCTTCCTTCCTTCCTTCCCCCCCCAAAAAATAGTGCTTTCCCTTGCTTCTGTAAGCCCACATTTGCTACCTTACAATTTGTTGAGTAACGGGAGTACGAACCCCGTGAGATAGGTACCAGCGTGCGTTGAGCTAGTACTTGGAATATTTAGACTTACGATAATTGGTTAACTTAGTAGGTGGATTTTGAAGACTTAGTGTAATTTGTTGCTTTCTTGACTGACGATGTTCTCCTCCCCTCCAAAACCTTACATTAAACCCTCTACGGCTTTGACTCGGGGTTGTACTCTACACTGTCGTTTTAAGGTCAGGTTCATGAACAGAGACCCTTCCCTTGTGCCAGTTGGTGTATGGTGGCCTATTAATTTGACTCTACAACACAAGTAAATGAGTTGGCCATAGCCATGGTGCAGAGCTCTGGGTGACTTGTTGACTGGGTTTTGATTAGTTGGTTGGTTGTTTTTTTTTTTTTCCAGCTTTTCGGATGGAATCCAAGGCCTTCACCCTCAGCTACACCCAAGGTCCATTTTTACTGAGATTAGGTCTCAGTCACTAAGTTGACCAGGAGGGGCTGAAATTTGCAGTCTTCCTGCCTCAGCCTCCTAGAGCGATGAGGGTAGACTTGTGCCATTAGGCTGAAGGTGACCTTGAGTGTGCCTGGCACAGGGCGTTAGCACACAGTGGGCCAAGAGGGCACCGAGGCAGGGTCTCAGGACAAGATGGAGTCACTGTGGCAAGTGTTCGGGGGACAATCCTCACTTTATAATTACCATGCTGAGATGGCATCTGTGACCACTCAGTCTTTTGCGAGGAACTGGTGTCCCTGTATCACAGGGACGAAGGGAGGGAGGGAATTTTTTCCTCCCCTACATTTTTTTTCTTAGAATGCATTTACAGTAAGAACGATTATATTCAGTTGGGCGTGCTGGCATACGTTTTTAATCCAGCGCTCTGGGAGGCTGAGGGAGGAAGATCACCAGTTCGAGCCCAACCTAGGTAACTTAGTGACAGTTACAGTTCACACCTGCAACGTTCCCGAGGACAACCTCCGTGTATTTGGATGTTGTGAATTACCCACGGGTCTCACATGCTGTTAGGAGACGAGGCCAGGTCAGGAGGGGCAGATTACTGAAGGTATAGCCAGGAAGGATATCCCTGCTCCTTTGACTCCACTCCTAACAAGGCCCTCAGCTTCTCCCCAAGCGTTGACCCTGTCTCTTGATTCTGTGAGCATCTGATCTCCACCATGCCTGTTCACCATTGTCCACTGCCCACAAATGGAAAACTTCCTTCCTTTATGTGGTAGGCGAAGAGAAAGTGCCTTAGATACTGATTTAGTGACGCCCTGTCTCAAAAAAGAAAAAGAATGAAGATGTAGCTTGAAACTCAAGGTAAGACCCTGGATCCCCAGTGCCATAAAAAAAGTGGAATTTGTGCATTTATTTTTCCTCTTTCCCTTTTCAGGTCTTTATAAGCACCTGCAGAGCGGGGGTAACCTTCCACGAGGCTGTCTCGCTCTTTCTGGCTGAGCCTCCTCAAACAAGACTCTGTCTTTAGCGTCAAAGAGCGAGTCTTTGTGAGCCAGGAGCTCGCAGCAGGGCAGACCTCCGGGTCCCCTCGGTCTCAAAGCTGGAGGGCAGGTGTCACTTAGGCAGGGTGGCCCGGACGTCTTTCCCCTCAGGAGCCCTGATGAGATGGAGAGCTGCGGAGAGGGAGGGAGGGAATCAGATTTCCGGGGCCCTTGGGACAGCATGAAAACCTCAGACGCAGCCTTCCCCCCCACCCACCCCCAGCGACACCAGCACCTGCTCATGCCCCAGCCCTTCAGGTAAAAGGGGATGCCAGGGCTGGCTCAGGTGCTTGGCATTACGTCGCATAGGAACTTAGGCGTGGCACACAGCTGTAGCCCTCAGCACTCGGGGAGGCCGAGGCAGGAGGCTGGCAAATTCAAGCCCAGCCTGGACAACGTCGTAATGTGGCATGACCCAGCCACCAAACAAAATAAGTCAATAAATAAAAATCGAAGGAATAGAGTTTGTAGCTGACTGTGAAAGCTCCGAGTTCGAGTCTCAGTGCCCAAAAAAAGCATGGTATTTGCCAGTAACCTATGCAGTCCTCGTCTATAAGTTAAACCGCCTTCAGATCACCTATAGAACTTAATATACTGCAAGTGCTAATATTTCTGTGTGTGTGCATGTGTGTGCGCACGCACGAGTGCATGTGTGTCTGGGAATTGAACACAAGGACTTCACTCCGAGCTAGGTCTCCCTTTATTTAGTTTTTTTCCCGTCTGTCATTAACTTAACTTGTCTAGGCTGCGTTCACACTGGTGATCCTCCTGCCTCAGCCTCCCAGAGTGCTGGGATCGTAGGCGTGCGCCAGCACACTCAGCTTATGTGGTGCTGGAGAATGGAACTTGGGTACTTAGTGCTTGACTTAGCACTTGTTACGCCAGGGCTTTAACCGCTGAGCCATTCCTCCAGCCCCTACCCGTGTTTTAAATAGAGTATCAGTGTTGTCTGCAAAGTAGTAGGAACGGACATTTTTTTTTTCCTTTCTAAATTTTTCCTCCCAATTTGTAAAAGCAACAGAAAGACTATTTACCGCAACTGAGCACCATTCACTCAACTGACATTTAGAATTTGACGATCGTTATTTAATATTTCAGAGGTGGGTCGGCACAGCTGTCCTGGGGCCTAAATGGAGAGTGGCATATGAAAAAAGGAAAACTTGGGGCTGGATGAATGGCACGATGGTTAAAGCACTGGTTTAGCAAGCACAAGGCCCTGAGTTCGATTCCCCATGACCACGTAAAGCTGGGAATAGGAGGTGCATGTCCGTCATCCCAGCACTCGGGAGGCTAAGGCAGGAGGATTGCCCTGAGTCCAAGGCCAGCCTGGGCTCCATAGTGAGTTCAGGGTCAGCCTGAGCTACAGAGTGAAACCCGGACTCAAAATAAATAAATAAATAAATAAATATAAAAAGTAATACTCAAATCTATTGTAAAGAAAAATTTAATCCATGATCCGGTTCCTTTATCAAACCTCTGTTTGCATGAGTGATTTATGTAAAGTTCATTTCTTGCTTATTGGAGGCTCACTTATTAGTAGTATAATTTCCTAACCAGGTAGTTCCCTGCTGTGAGGATTTCCAGCTCTTGCACTGAGGAAACCTTGCAGATTTTGCGTGGAAACAATTGGGTGACCATAATTTAGTTAGAGGTCTAATACTTCAAACTTTTTAGTGTCCTGAGAACAGAAATAAATACCCCCTTTTATTGTCAGTGTGCGCTCAGTCCTGTTTCTCTTTTCTCACAATTTTTCTTTCTTTCTTTTTTTTAGGTTTTTTTTGTTGTTGTTGTTGTTTTAATTAGAACTTGTGTACCCCAGAGCTAGTTTGACAATGAAACAGACTACTTATCTTTCAGGTTATGTAGTATGCTTAACTACACGGAAATAAAAACTTTGAAAAAGTTTTCTCAAACCAGGTTTTAATCACAGACGTTCATTTATATATCATTTTCTAAGTTAGGTACTTAGGTGTGGATCTTCCAAACTTTGCCCCGAGGCATTTTAAATTCTTCCTAACACATTTCAGCTACTAACACGACCTCCAGAGACTTCCATGCTTTCTCTAAATCTGTGAAATAAGTTAGAATCGAGTGTGTACAGTATATAAACACACAATGAGTGATACACTGGCACAAAGAAGCCTAGATTTGAGGCGATTGTAAGACCTTGAGTCAATGCTGCTTCCTGAAATCAGGCAAGCCAGAAGCTTGAGCATGGTCTGGTATCTCTTAGGTGAGACTTTCAAAAGGTAAATGAAAATGACACCATAGCGTGTGAGACTGAGTAGGAAAAGGGGGGAAAAACCAACTTCCTTGGAGATTGGGAGAGATCTTGGGGGTGGGCGGAATGGAAGAACTAATCAAACAAACAAAAGAAGTGACATACAAACTGTATGGGCAGCCGTCCCCCAGGTTCCGTGTCATTAACATGTAAAGAGATTTGTAGTACTGCACAGATTCACAGAAAAGCACCACGAAAAAAAAATAGGAGTGAAGGAGAAACTGTGCTACATCATGATGAGCGTGGGAAGTCTACGTAAAGACACCACGTTGACTAGGTCACGTGTTTCCCATCTCAGCCCCGCAATCAATCAGTGGAAGGCACCTCCATAGTTAGCCTAAGACAATTCATTTTCTTAAATGCTTGCAAGATACTTTATTCAGAGCGTGTCCCACAATTATCTGGTATTTTACTAGTGGACTCTTATTTCCAAAGCTTGACCACTGTCGGCAATCGTACAATGAATATTTTGGTCACATCCCCTGAGCCAGAACCAAATTATTTTCATGACAAATGCTTTAAAATACAATTATCTGCAAGGCATCATTGGCTCCCTTAATTACTTTTCTGCCCTTGAATTTTGCTGCATTTTTTTTTGCACGTTTTTTTTTCTTCTCCTTTGCGACCTTGAAAATCAGCTGGTCTAGTTGAAATACAAATCTGTTCTGTTTTAGCTGTTTTTTTTGTCAAAGGTGAATGTGGATATGTGAAAGCGACTAATAATTCTTAAAATATTTTGTATGCTGGTACTTTATAAGGATTTAAAATTTGTTATAAATTGACTATCACGTCAGGAAAAAAATGGGGTGACGTGTATGTTGTCAAAGGAATTTGGCCCAACATTATCTGTATTTAATTTTGTTGTCACCCATTTCAGACAGTGGAATGTTTTGTGCTGAATGCGATGGTATTTTTATATATTTATATATATTTTCATACATATTATATATATTTATATATAATATATAATGATATACAATATATATTATATAATATTTTTATATATTATATAT
The DNA here is from genome assembly GCA_004027205.1 of Ctenodactylus gundi. Classification (NCBI taxonomy): domain Eukaryota; kingdom Metazoa; phylum Chordata; class Mammalia; order Rodentia; family Ctenodactylidae; genus Ctenodactylus; species Ctenodactylus gundi. The sequence goes on from PVKB01001257.1 coordinate 102,568, forward strand.
TTTATATATTGTGTATATTATATATTTATTTATATATTTTTATATATTTTTTTCTATCTTGTTCTTCTCATGTAACACAGTGCTGGTTTTGAGTTTCTTAAGGCTGGGAGAGCAAGTAACTGACAACATGGAATCATTCTTTGTCCCAGTTTCCATAACTGAGTTATTTGGAGTGGCAGAACTGAGTATTTCGGGCTGGACATATCTTCCTGATGGGGGGCAGCAGGTGCCTGTGGGGATACTGCCGTTTGGAGGGTTGACTAGGTCAGGATGAGCTGCGTTCCCAGGATGGATCCCTTAGCTCTTGTTTGGGAGTCTCTATTCTTGACAGTCTGTTGGGAGAAGGCATCTAAGTTCTGGGGCGGGCGACCTTTCTCAGCGTCCACACAAGAGGGTGGCTTGCTTTCTTTATAATGGACAGCTCTAAGAAAAGACAGGCAGAAACCACCGTATGTTTTATGTCCTGTCTTTGTGGATCAACTGCTATTACTATACAAACAGCAACGTCCCATACATGCTACAAACCAGGCCTAAGGTGATTTAAGACAGTGATACCTAGGGATATGCCTAGCAGGAAGCAGAAGTCCCTGGAGGCCATGCTGGAGTGAGACACCATGACGGTTAAGTCCCGATACTTCCCGTTCTTACTCTAGAACTGGAGATGGATGATTTCCTTTCAAACATTCAATCCCATATGGTCCAGACATGTTTTTTTCCCTTAATTTGATACTATTGTCAGTACCCTATGGTAATCATAAATGGGTTGGCTGAAGTAACCTTTAGATTTATTATATGATATACATATACGTATGTATATGTCTTATTTTGAATTTGATAATTTGTTTTTTTTCTCTTCCCTTGTTCATTCCTCACTTATGTTGAAGATGATCTCCCTAAGTCGGAAGAGTTCCAATTGTCTCTGTCAAAGACAACTGAGATTATACCATCTGCTCTGTACCCAGCAGGGACGGCATAGTGAATATACTTAGCAATCTGGGAAAATATTTCCTTTTTTGGCTACATCTTATCCATGTATGAGAGGTCTACCGTATTCCTGAAAACTCAGATGAGACGGACAACGCCGTTAAGTCGTTCTTGAGGGATATGGCTTCTGGTCCTCTTTTTCATAAACACACCGTATCTTCTCCTCTCCTTCCTTTTTCTCTCCCCGTCTCCTCCCTCCTCCCATTCTCGATCTTTCCTTCCCCGTCTTCCAGAGCCCTTCCCCAACTACCTTCTCCTGCGTTTCCTCTTCCCTTTCTGCTCCTCCTTCCCATTTCCTCCTGTCCCACATACTCCTCGTTCTCTCCCTCTTCTCTTTCCCTGTCTCTCTCCCTCCCTCCATCCTTGTCAGTCCCCTTTCCTTGTGTCTTATTCTGTTTTCCACAATAAGCATCCCAAGCAAACATGCATATACATTCTAGGAAGAGGTGCACAGAGCCGATAGATAGAAATCACAACGCATAGCTAGTTCTGGCTGGAGGGGGAGGATATCTGTGCATTGACCTGCAGGGGCGTGTTCTGGTTCTGCCCTTCCCCTCAGCCCTATATCTGTTCTGCCATGCTATGAATCTGCATCTCCAGGGCTCCGGTTCTGGCTGTAGCTATGACCCCACCAGGTGATTCCACCATTTTCCAGCCATCCACCTGTAAACTGTGAGCTACAATAAATCTTTCCTCCCTAAGTCGTGGATGTCGGGTATTGAATCACAGGGACGAAAAAGTAAGCAAGGCAGGTGGATATAAAGGAAAATTGTCTAAGAAAACACCGGGCAGTGTGTTAGGAACTGGTTCTTCTGAGCTTCATTTCAGAAAAAGATGGCAAGGACTTCTTTAGAAAAATAATGAAGCTGATTTCCAATGCAATGTATCTACCTCCATCCGCAAAAGTGTGATCTTGGAAACTCCCTAGAATGAGCGCACAGCTCAAAACTTGAAGAAATCCTTTGGGTTCATATTTAGATGTCTCAAGTATTTATTCAAGTGCCTCGCAGGGTCTTAGTGACTGAAGAGGCGCCACACCAGCAGGACTAGTGGTGGATGCCTGCAATCCCAGGCACACAGGAGGCTGAGTCAGGAAGATCAAAGCATCCAGTGCAGCCAGGGAAACCAAGTAATGATAATGACGATACTGCTGCTGCTGATGATAATGGGTAATAACGAAGGGCTGGAGACAGTGTTCTGAGTTCAGTCTGCCATGACCGAGCATTCCCCGTGATGCTCCTGCCTCGGAGGCAGACCATCATGGACTTGGCCCGCTGAAATTCGTGAGCGGACACAACTCTCTCCTTTATTCCCAGCAATGAAAACATGGCTGATGGAGTGATTGAACAAATTCACAAAGACTTAAATCGCTTTGAGTTGGCCATGGTAGGGTCCACAGAGTGACCCATCAAGTTACTGCTAGGCAGATTTAGAGACAGAAGAAGCCACGGTGGGCTGAACTGTTCGTGGAAATTGTTGCCCTTGGTGGGGATTCTCAGTAACGGGTAAGAGTTAAACACAAGAACTTTGACTCCCCTGCAGATGACCCCAAGCCAGGCTCGTTCAGGGGCTGTACCACCCAGAAGCTGAGCTGCAGTAGAAAAGAAAAATCTCTCATTAAGTTGGTGCGCAGAAGCATACAGTGTTCTGTGTTATTAAAATGCACACCTGTTGGCTAGGTCTGATGGCACAGGTCTGCCCTCACGTACTCTGGGAGGCTGAGACAGAAGAATTTCAAGCTCAGGCTCTGTGTGCGCAGGTTAGTGACTTAGACAGAACCTGGCTCCAGCTCAAAAAGTAAAAAAAAAAAAAAAAAAGATGGAGCTAGGGATGGATGTAAGTCAGTGCAAAGGCCCTACCTAGATTGTATGTCCCAGACAAAACAGAGAGAGGAAGGGAGACAGCACAGTCTGTCTATTTATGAGAGCTTCTGTCCAATTCATGATTATGTACAAGATGTCTTCCATATAAAGACACTGGATGTGTACTTTTTAGTAGTGGTAGGAAGGTGTAAAAAATTATATTAAGAGGCACATGTTGACGATGCCTCTTAGTTGCTGTTTCAGGCTGACATACTGGGGAAGGAGTCAATTGAACTAGCAGATTATAACATGAAGGAATTCAAGTGAGAAAAAAATTTCTGACAGTAGAGTTATCGAATAATTACTGCTTAGTGGAAAGCGATATCAAAGCCTCCCAAGGTGTGGAAGATTGGAAAGCCATCCTGGGAGATTACATAATTATGGCGCACGAAGTGCCGAAGTCTGTAACAATGGAAAATATTTAAAAGGGAATGACAGTTTCAAGACGAACGTTCGAATGTTGCAATGGGAAGTCTCCTGGGAATCCATCCATCCCTGGGTAGTAGGGAAATTAGCTAATGGATTTCCTTATGCCCGTGTGATGTGCTCGCAGGGTTCTAGGCATCATAAGGGAAACCCCAAACTAAACCGAGGTCATGTGATGTTTACAAATTCAGTAATTTTAATAAATGCCCGAAGAAGAAGGACCACCTTTTGAAATAGTCAACAGTGACTATAGGGGGGCACCCAGAAATAATGACCTACTCACTTGTCAGTCAGATAAAAGAGGCTGGTGAAGGATGATATTGCATGCATTTTGGAGGGGGGAGTAAATTAAGTTATTCATGGCAGTGTGACATCAGTGAAGAACATAGTGACTTGCTGGTGCCTGTCGATGCCAGGGCCCTTTTCTCTTTGAGTTCTCAACTTTTCCTCTGACTTTCTCAGAGGAGTCTCTCTCCCCCACTGCTCTGTCTGCATGCTGTGTGTATAGGATCAGGATTCTAACTCGCAGAGATGCTCTTTGGTGTTGGAAATGAGGGGCACTTCTACACAAGGGGTTCATCCGCTCTTAGCCTCGGGCTGTTGGGCGTGGATCCCCGGCCTGAAAGAACGTGGCTTCAAGCAGCCAGAACATGGATTCGGGGGAAGAAACACAAAGTGGGATTTTTGACAACCTGTCAAGAAGCAAATGCATGTTTTTGTCATCTTGAAAATAAGTCCCCGAAGTCAAAGTCAGACAGAAGCTACACCTATTAGAAGCCGAGTAGAAGAGAATTTGCAGGTCAGTTCCGAGGGGCACGTAACTCTTTTGCCTTTGGTGAAGGTTGCTATCCCAGATACCCAGGACCTGATGTGGTTTCCGTAGAATCTCCTTGTTCTCTGAGAACTAATAAAATCTGTTTTTGAGTTGTCTCAGGAATGGAATGTATTTCCAATTCTGGGATCTGACCTCCGGGACGTGTGTTGTTCAAACAACAGGGTCAATAATACTGATTCGTGTAACTCAATCCATCCAACCAGGCAGCAAAAAACACAGGTGATACATGCAGTTCTCTTCCAAATGTAACGCAAGAACAAGAAATCACCGGAATCTGGGAGTGGTAGCACAGGCCTGTCATCCCAGCACTCTGGGGGGCTGGGGCAAGTTGGTGGCAAATTCAAACCCAACCTGGGCAACATAGGGAGGTTCTGCCTCAAAGTAAAATTTAAAAAACGGCTTTAGAATGCAACCCAGTGTGAACGTCCTGAGTTTAATCCTCAGTACTTAAAAAAAAAAATAATCTCCTACGGTAAGCAAATGAAATGCCATCATGCAGTGACCGTTAGACAGATACACATAAAATCCATGTTGGGTGACACTGAAATTTTCAAAACATCGGAGGCCACACATGCGCCACTAGGGTTACTGCTCAGCTGCACAGGGACGAGGGAGTCTCCAGTAGCTGGACAAACGTAACTTTTGGATGCCTCTGTGTCATTTCTCATGACCGGAACACAATAGCTGACACCTTCAGCTGAAAGGAGGAAGTGTTTAAGTTGTCTTGTGTTTGTTGAGGATCAAGTCCGTGGTGGGCTGGCTGAAGGTAGAAACATCATGGCGGAAGGGCCTGGTGCAAGACAAGAGAAGAGTTGCTCACCTTATGGTACCCCGGAAGCAGAGACAGACGGGAGGAAGCAGGGGCATGAGGATGCCCTTTCAGGTCCCATTCTCCGTGACCTAGCTCCCAGCAGGCCCTACCTCCTCACAGCACCGTCAGCCACAAAGCCACCCATAGCTAAGCACGGTGTCCCTGTGATCCACTCATCTTCCCGACATAGGGGATTTTGAGAGAACACTTTAGATCTAAAAGATAATCTGTGAGGGTGTTTTTAGAAGGGATTCTGCATTTCAGGCAGTAGATTAAATGAAGATCATGCTTCCTCGCCAGTGGGGAAAGTCATCATGTACCAAGGTCTTGAATCGAACCAAGGGCTGGAACGAGCTGAGTTCTCTACCTCTCTTCTTGAGCCGAGACACTGAGCTCGTCCTCTGCTGCGACATTGGTCATGTCCACCTCAGGTCTTTGGACTTGGAGTTGTGCTCATCACCCCTGGATTTTTCGGCTCTGCGGCTTACAGATAAGTGACCAGAGCCCCACCGTTTTAGATTTTCCCTGATGCCCCCTTTGCCCTGTCCAGTTCCCTGTGTAGCTACCTAGTGACCCAGTGACTCAGTAATACTAATACTCTGCCCCCAGGCAGCTGTGTGAAATCCCTCCCTCACCAGGCACAAGGCATCAGTTGAATTTCAAATCACTAGTAGATTCTTGCCATCCTTAGTTCACTGTTATTTCATTCTGTACCTCAGTTGCTAATTATTTTTCCCCGTTCCCCTTTGTTCTTGTGGTCCATCCCATTCTTGTGATTTTATAACCCCCCCCCCCCCAAACTCGGCTTTGCCACTAAAAACTCTTTGGGGATCTGAGCCAGGTCTCATTTGCGGGGTCATGAGGGCCGCCTGATTTCTCCTCAGCAGGTGGTGCTTCTCCTGGGTGGTATCGTCTCCCTCGGTTTTAACACAGATAGAGCTCACTACTTCTTGGAATCCCTAACTGCGTGAGCCAGTTTCTATCACAAGTGTCCTCTGTTTCTTCTTTCTCTCTCTCTCTCTCTCTCTCTCTCTCTCTCTCTCTCTCTCTCTCTCTCTCTCTCTCTCCCTCTCCTTTCTGTATCTATCTTTCATTTCTCTATTTACTCTCCATCCAGCCACCTATCAATTTATCATCCATGTATCCCCTGTCTCTCTACCTATCAATCATCTATCTATTTATCATCTCTGTACCCATCTCTCTCTTTGGTCTATCTCCATGATCTATCTATCGATCGATCGATCTATCTATTGATCTATCTATCTGTTTATCATCTATTCTGTTTCTCTGGAGATCGCTGACACAATGAAGTCCTGGACCCTAACTGGAAAACCTCTGTTGTTTCTCACACTTCACACAGGAGAACTGCATTCATTGTGTAACCATTCACGACACCAGCAACAACAGACTCAATCAGGCACACACTGAAAATACGTGAGAAAATAGTCACATCTGTGGCAGGAATGCAGAGAATACTTCCATTGTTATTCCCTAGAGAACGGAAGAGAACAACTGCTCATGCCCGTCTCAGGTCTTGTTAGACATTTAGAACTGACTTGAGGCGTAGGAGAGGATACGTGCACTGTGAGATTTCTTAGAGAGCTCCTGAACACTGGCGAGATTTTGTTACTCACAGGGGTCCTGAAGCAATGTGCTGTGGATACTGACGGGTGATTCAGTCTGATTGAATATTTCACCACCCATGTTCATTGTCCAGTTATATTTTAAATTTAATTTAATTAATTAATTTATCTTACTTATTTTATGTGGTTCTGATGGTCTATCCAGCCTGGGGGCTTCATCAAACTGAGCTCCGTCTCCATCCCATTTATTTATTTATGTGTTTATTTATTTACTCTTTGAGCAACAGAATCTTGCTAAGTGTCTAAGCCACCCAGGCTGGGCTCAGATCGGTGCCTGTCCTGCCTCCCTCTCCCAGAGTGCGCTGATGACAGGTCTGGCACTACCACCAGCACCATTGGCCAAGCCTGCCCTTGTCTGCTTACTAACTGGGGCTCATGAGATCTAGTCTCTTCCAAAGAGCAGCTTGTGATCTCTTGCTGCTGCGTGCGTGCGTGCGTGCCCGTGTGTATTCAGTGAGGTGACTTACTTGTGTTGTCCTGATACAGTATTGGGCTTTCTTTTGGTGGAATTTCTGCCGTTGCTTTGTTGATGGCCGAGGTAGTAGTGTGTGTGTGTGTTTGTGTGTGTCTCCAGCTGCCTTCTCCCACTGAAATGTGGCACTTGGGGGACTTGTGTCCCATTGTTAATCAAATTAAGCCCCTGCTGCTACTCCCTTTGAAGAGTCTGATTTGGCTGGGCTCCCATAGGCAACTCAATTGCAAATAAACTTCTCCCCTGCTGGAAGGGGTAAGGGCCCACCCCTGGGGGTGGGGAACCACAAAGCCTGCCTTGTGCTTTCAAATTCTGCCTTCTCTGATTAGGAAAAATCAGGGCAGCCTTGTTTACTTGCCTACCACCCTCCAGGGCCGGAACGTTTATCCTGTGTAGATACAACACATACATAGCCTATCGCAACATGAAATTATATATTACACAAAAGTGTATGATTTTTATGGTATAATCATTTTACGCTAATTACTCACATAGGATTAACGTAGTTGATGCTATATAATAAACCAACATGAGTTGATTCCCAGGGGTGCAGGCTGGTCATCCCATCATTCTGGGAGGGTGACTGAGGAGGCTTGGCAAGCTTAGGCCTATCCTAGTGAGACTGTGAGATCCTGCGTCAAAAACAAAAATAAAATAAGCCAGCGATGTAGCTCAGAATGACGGCCCTGGGCAAAATCCCAGTCTCTCCACACCCCTGCCAAGAAAGTAAACCAATATAATATTTTTATATATAACACCTGATTAATATACATATATATATATATATATACATATATATATATATATGTATATATATATATATATATCATACTCAACTATATATTGAAAATTGGTCATGTATGAATATGTGTACATACGATTATACGTGATATTCACTTGAGCTGTGACCTGCAACTCTGGAAGTCCTCTCTTGTGAGTGTTTTGAGGAGAGTGACCATACGTGCGGTCAGTTCTGCAGCCAAGTGGGACAGAATGGGAAGGCAGGGTCACAAACGCAGGGCAGTGTCCACTTCGTCACCGGATCTGGCGCCATGGTGAACCTCTGGCTCTTGCCCAAAGTCAACAACACCACGAAAGACCAACAAGTCTTTGGGTAGATTCATAACTCAGTGACCCTGTGACTCACTCTTTGTCCATACCCTGCCCCCAGACTGCTTTTACAAATCCCCCAGAATCAGGCACAGGGCATCATTTGAAATTTAAATGACTTGTAAATTCTTGCCATCATTTTTATTGTATTATAAATCTACTTTTGATTATTGTTCACCTTCCCCTTGGTCCTTCGAATCCTTCCTGTCCGTCTGGTTTTTACCTTTATAAGTCCCACCCTGTCTCTACTTTGGTACTGACAGTTCTTTGGGGGAGCCCATTCAGTCGGTGACTAATAAGGGACTCTTAAATTTTCCTCCAAAAGTGTTGTTTTTCCTATATAATTTTGTGTCGCTCGGTCAAGACAACAGCGATGTGTCTTTGGCTGTAATAAAAATCCTTCAATTGATCCCATATCATATATATTAACCAATGCTTCTCTTCCTTGAATCTCCCTAATATTTCTTTTTGGGTACTGGGGATTGAGCCCAAATCATCATAGACGTGACAGACAAGAGCTCTACTTTGAAGCTACACTTTCAGTCCTGTACTTTTTTTTTTAACGTTGAGTCAGAATCTCACTAAGTTGGCCAAGCTGGCCTCAGTCTTCAGATCTGCCTGCCTCAGCCTTCTTAGTAGGTAGAATTCGAGGCAAACAAAAGAAAACAAAAACCCCATTATGCTCAGCTCTGAGGTTTTAAAGACCAGAATGGGGTCTACTCTTTTTTTTTCCCCAAGGGACTCACTCGCACCAGCTGTAGACTAGGGTCTCCGGCAAGGCTGGAACTTGTAATCCTTTGTCAGCGTTGCAGGGTGCTGGGAATGGTGGGGATACATGCCCATCCTTTAAAAAAAGACCTGCCCTCCATGTGTGCGCAGACCAGTTGCTCTGGAAAAAGGGAAAGCCACACTTGGTGTTTTTATTTTTATATTTCACTCTGCAGAAGTCAGAACTGAAGGTTTTTTTTTTTTTTTTCCCTCGCCTCAGTCCCTGGCATTCGGGGGCCTCGCCCTGCAAAGCACGATGCTCTTAAGTCAGGTGTGGAAATGGAATACCACCCTTTTGGCAACATAGTGCGTACAAGGCCTGGCAGAAATTTCTAGGGTCTTGGGATACCAGCTCTGTGTTCACACAGGGAGGGTCCCTCCTCAAATCCGCCCCCACCCCCTCTTTTTGGGGATAGAGTCTTGACAAGTTTCTAAATTGCCTACACTGGTCTGAAATCCCCAATCCTCCCATCTCAGCGTCTAGATTGCTAGAAGTCCCCAGGTGGGCAAGCCACGTGGATGGAAAGGACCAACACCTAGCAGAGAGGTGAAAAGCCCCCAAAGGACAGGAGAACCTGGGTGCCCACGTGACAGAGAGCCCCATACTCTGCGGGTAGGACCTCCCCCCTCCCCAGACACAGAATGCCCCCTTTGCTTTGGGTACAACGCTGCCTCCTTCCCCACGTTTGCGCGGGCAGTCCTGCGGCATGACAGCAATTTCCCTCTCTTCTGGCGTGCTCCAGATTGCTGAAATTCCTCTCATCCGTCAGCGGGAGGAATGACAGTTACCCAGCAGAATAATGCGAGTACCCATGAAGAGCAGCCCTGGAGCGCGGGGTTGGGGCATGCCCACACCCCCGCAGCGTCCTAAATGAGCTCCTTTGTTGGACAGCCCTGTCCTCTGGCTCCTTCCCGCCCACCCTCATCCCCCCTGCTGCTCGCAAACCTTCCTTTTCTTAACGACGGTCCCCCAAAATAGCCCGTGCTTGGCAGGCGTTCACAAGGGATGCTTTATGAACCCGGAGCGTATTTGAGACCCGCCGGAGCCTGGGATCCCAGCTCGGGTCGCGCTGGTTTTCCTGTGTGGTAACCCGGAGAGCTAATTCTTCCCCAGGCTGGCTGGCGCGGTCGCATTCCCGATCCCCCCGGCTGACAAGGGACACTGTGCGCACAACAAATGGCTCTTTCTCGGGCCTTCACACTGGGCTAAATCCCCCGCTCTTTCAGTTATTAATTATTGTTATGTTTGTAGGTTTACTTTGAGACAGGGTCTCAGGCCAGGCTGGAACTGGCGGTCCCTCCTGCCTCAGCCTCCCAGAGTGCTGGGAATGACAATGCTGGGGGCATGTTCTTTCAAAAAAGTCCTGCTCTCAATCCATGCGCGCACCCCTCACTCTAGAAAGGGGAAGGGCACTTCTGTTATTTTTACTCTGATCTTTCACGAGTTTCTTATCACCAGGGCTTTCACACTGAACTACATCTTCGGCCTTTTTTTTTTTTTCAATTTGCATTTTGAGACAGGATTTCAGTAACTCAGTTACCCAGCTTGAGTCCAGCCTTAGGATTCTCCGGCCCCAGCCTCCCAAAGTCCTGGGGTGCAAGTCCATGCCACCAGGCCAAGCTTCCCCTGCTGTCAGGAAACCCTCACTAGTCAGCTGAGTGAGACTCGAATTCCTACTCCCTGCTCCCAACGAGTCCCAGAAGTGGGTGTGTTCCACAAGATTTGAATAGCACATTTTTCTTGCCCCGGAAGTGAACTCTCTTTCTTCCGGGTTGTGGAAGGGAGCCCAGAGAGGGCTAATTGCCTTGAGCTCAAAGCTGGTGAAACCAACAGAGCGCAGGCTAGCTGCCCTTGTGTGCCTGTGCAAGGTCACAGGAAGTCTAGTGTCACAGACACCCCGTTTTCCACAAAAGTGTGGTCGGGTCCTGCTGCAAAGGAAGCGTGTGCGAGATGTGAACTTCCCTCACCTCTTCTCTCCTTTTTGTTAGCATCTGTTTGCAGTACATACTCCAGGCCTGCATCGTGGGGGGCCTCGGTGAACCCACAGAGGACATCCTCATCGCCAGTGCTTCCTCACTGTCCCGCCTCCTCCACCATCAGGTCCCCCTCCCATCGTCATGAGCTCGACCTCTCTGGATTCCATCATTTCTCTTTTACTCTTTTGAATTAATGATGCTTTGCGTGTCTCATACAAGGGAAGCCGTGTAACGTTTGATCTTCTGGGCCTGAGTTATTGTAGTTAGCAAAAGTGGTCACGAGGTCTAGCCGTTTTTCTACAGAGCAATCAAATGTATCCTTCTTGGTGGCAGAATAGTACTCCGCTGTCCGTGTATTTTCTTTCTCCGTTCACCTGTGGATGCATGTTTCAACTCTTTCCAGCTAAGATGGGTTACAACGCTGCTATCGACGTGGGTAAGCTTGGGTCCCTGGAATGTGAGGTGTTTACATTTTTCAGAAAGATACCCAGCAGCGGTACATCTGGGCCAAGTGAAGTTTCTGCTCCCTTTCAAGGCTGTGTGCACAGTGAGCCTGACCTTGGCCGTCTTCCGGAGATGGACATTCCAGGGTACACAGGAGCCTGGGGGGACCATACAACGGCTCTTCTGCCCCGTCTTCCTCTCGGGAGCTCTGATCCGGGACCCCTCTCACCTTCTCCCGCTGCCTCATTGAAACACGCCAGCGGCTTCCTTTGTCTGTTTTGAACAGTTTACTGAGAATGCGTCTTTCTGGGAAGAAATAGTTTTTGTCGTGTCGATGTGGGGAAAGGTGAGAGGGGATTTTTTATGAAGCTTTTCAACAGCTCTGGAACAGACTCTTATTTACTTCCACCTGCTATCAACCAGAAATTTCCCTAATTTAGACAGAAAGCCAGACTTATTTTTTTTAAATGGGCAACGTGTGAGGAAGGATCCCATTCCATCTTCTGAGGGTCCACATTGTATTTCCACGGAAATAGAGAACGGGCTTTAAAACGTCACACAGGAATCAGTCCGTGGGTTATACAGGAAAAAAAAAGCAGGCAGTATCTTACGGAGAGTATTGTTGCTTCAGCCACGAAGGAGAAAATGAAAAGACTTTACTACTTTATTCGCCATGTTTTAATTTCGGGGACACCCAATTCCCAAACACCACAACTTTAAGGGAGGAAAGTTTTATTTTAGCTCCGAGTTTCAGATGGTCTCAATCCATTCGTGGTGGGCAGCTAACAGCAGTAGGGTCTGGTGTGAGAACCTAGCTGGAGAAAAGATGTTCGTTGCATAATAAACTGGAAGCAGGGTGTGAGAGGAAGGGTAGAGCTAGATCATGTCTTTCCGGGCCATGTCCCAGTGATCTTCCGCTTCCGGGTCAAGGCCTGGTGATCTGCCCCTGCTGACCGGGTCTCGGGCTTCTTAACAGCACAGGAAACCAACATATTAACTCCCAGGATTGAGTCGCCTTTTAAAAGTAAGGCTTCTGCAGGATGTTGCAGGTCCAAAACAAATAGAGATTTCTTTTCGACCCCCTGGGGAAAGCTCAAGAATGAAGCTTCTAATCCAAAGGACGCAAGTAGAAGAGCTGGCACGTTTACCTAATTTACATCTTTCATAAGGCATAGAGGTTATTGCTAAGCATAAATTTTATATGTTATTCCAGAAAGGAAAACGAATTCCACCAACAGGGACACCTGTGTATTTTTTTTTAATGCTTACAATTGAGGAAAGTAATTTTCTCCACTTTTTGTTTCCTTTTTCCTTTTTAATTTCTCTTCCTTTCTTTTTTCTTTTTTTTTTTTTTTTTGAGGTTTTGAGGATTTGGGGAACTGAACCCAGGACCTTGTGTTATGTCAGGCAAGGCTTCTCTTCTTGTCTTTTTATCCTGGGGTTACACCACGGGCTGTTGCTTTCACTTTCTGACAATTTGTAAAGTGTGTTGCTATTAATGCTCATTTCTATGCCTTTGTTTAGACATTTGTTTTTAATCTGCATGTGGAGAGAGATGTCTGTGTGTCTGTGTGTCTGTGTGTGTGTGTGTGTGTGTGTGTGTAGCTGGTTCGTATGTTACTATGTATATTGCTGGTTCATATGGTACTCTAGACTTTATATATGTTTCCTCCCAAAATTCAAATATTGACATCTTTATAGTCAACATCATGGCTATCATAGTTTGGATATTTGGGTGTTAAGGATTTCATGGGCTCTTAGGAGGTGGGAGCTGAATAACATTGGTAGATTAAAGCTGCGTGGTGGGTTCCAGGAGTGTGGTGGATGATGGGCATGTGGCACATGACTGGCTGTGCAGCCTGGGACAATAGAAAGTCTTTTCTTTGCTTCTTCTGGAAGATCTTCCTCTTGTGATGCGCTGTCCAGTAGACCCACCATGGCCAGCCGCCCGTGGGTAAACAGAGACCACGTGACTCCAAGGGCTACAATAAAACTTTCCTTTCTTAGTTTGGGGATGTCCGGTACTCTGTCCCACACATCTAAGACGAGCCGTGAAAGAGATGGTTGAGACATTTGAGCATTGATGTCATCATAAAGGTGGAACCTCGTGGACGAAATCAGTGTTCTCATACTAGACCCCCCAGGTATCCCCCCGTCTCTTCTTTAACTCACAAGGACACGTCGAGAAGGGAACATTTTTGAACCCCGTGTGTGGCCTGGTGTGGCTAGCTAAGCATCTTATCAAAGGCCAGAGGTTGCAGAATATTTCTTCAGCCTGTGGTGCTATTGACATTTGGAACTTTAGAGCTGGGGCCTCATGGGAAAAAGTTAGATCATTGAAGTTGTGCTAACTTCAGGGAGACACCAGGGCCCCAGACTCTCTCTCTTCCTTTCTGTCTCCTCTTTTTCTATCTGTGTTTTGAGCATCATGAACTGTTAAGCTTCGTCCCAACAGGATGTTCTGATGGTCCACAGGTCCCTAAAGCAACCACCTGAAGAAGCAACATGACCCAACACAAACCTTTCCTTCTTACCTATCCCCTCAGGTATTTGGTCACAGTAACAGAAAGCTAAACAACACAGGACGCTCACCCTACATGGAATTACACATCTGACTCTAGACTTCCGGCCCCCAGAACTATGAGGAACAAATATCTGTTGTCTACAAGTTGCTAAGTTGCATTATTCTCTCCTGTGGAATAAGGCAGGCTCAGTCTATTTTTGATGTTTTCTCATTCACTATGACTCTACCACTGTGTTTTCCCATGAAACACATCTCTCTCTCTCTCTCTCTCTCTCTCTCTCTCTCTCTCTCTCTCTCTCCTTTTTACTTATTTACTTTTTTGTCATGCCTGTTTTTCTGGTACTCTTGGTAGCTGTGCAGGATCATGTCATGTCCAAGGCCAACCGGAGCAGCTTACCAACTTACCTGAAAATCAAAAATTAAAATACAGAAACCCTGGGGATGTAGCTCAGTACAAAGGTCTTGTTCAATCCCAAGTGTAACACATAGATAGATAGACAGACAGACAGACCTTAGACCCCCACCCCTGACCTACTAAACGGTAAAGAGTTGGTGGTGCCGTGTTTTTGCGAACCTTCTTGGGGAAATTCTGAAATTTCAGAAACGATCACCGACCAAGCTTGTTTCTAATCTGCAATCCCTTCGCTTAGCCCCACATCCAGTGCATTTTCTCACAACACCAGTGATTTGAAAGTACATTGAAATATCTGTGTAGAATATTCTGTTATAAAACAAATACACTGGGTACCCAATTCTTTCTTCTTTGGGAAACGTTTGTGTTTTTTGTGTGTGTGTTATTCATTTTTCTTTGACTATATAGATCGTATTCAAAAACCACCCTCGGCAATAAAGTACTCGCCCACATCTCTGATTATTTCCCTTGATGAAGTTTTAGGACAATCAGTCTCAGCATCTAGAGTGTTGACCCTTTTGTGCTGATTGCTGAATTGGCTCCGTCATTGGTTACAGAATCTCTGTGGGCATCAAAACACCACGCTCTTGTACTACACAAGGGAGGGACAGCGTGGAGGTCATGGGATGTTCTTTTAAATTAATTTACAGCTATTTTAACATCCACAGTTCTAGGTTGCTTTTTTTCTCCCCAACCAGGTAGGACGTAAAGAGGGACGGAGATATTTGTAGATTTTTCCCACACATTGTCTGTTCACGATATTGTGGCTCACTGTTTAACTGCCCCATCTTCCCCCGGCTCTGTGCCTACTGTTAAAAGGTGTGAAAATAAAATACCTTCCCCATGTCGGGAGGATGTTCACAACCCTGGGGTGACACCAAGTGTGCTCAAAAGCACTCCGCCACCGTGAAGCACCATGAAACCTGGGCAGTGATTTTATGAACACAGCCTCTGTGCTTTGAAAGATTCTCTCCAGAGGGACCCTCCTCTGGAAATACCCTCATTTTTATTCACCTTTGGTTTTCAGAGGCCTGACCTAAGCTCTTTTATTTGGCCTAAATTCTTAAGAGGCTGGAAATAGCATCTCTATTTATATGATACACACACACACACACACACACACACACACACACACACACACACACAACCTGACTATATGAATGCAATAAATAAATTTCTGGGTGTGTCAGTAAATGGTATATTTTTTGCTAGTTTTTTCCTTTCTTCTCTGGGTGTGTGTGCATGTGTATGTGTGTGTGTGTGGGTGTGTGGGTGTGTGGGTGTGTGTGCACAAGTATGTGTAGTACTGAGAATCAAGCCCAGGGCCTCGTGCTGAGCTACAATCCCACCTCATTGTCCCCTTGTTTTCCTGTTGCTGTTGTTGTTGTGTTTTGATTTTAAGACAGTGTCTCACTACATTATTAAGCTGCTCAGGCTTGGCTCAGGCTTGGAATCCTCCTGCCTCAGCCTCTGAAAGACCTAGAATAACATATGTGCACCACTGGGTCTAAGTGTGCTCCTCTGCTTCCTTTATCTTCCCTTTTCTTTCTTCCTTCTTTTCTTTCTTTCTTCCTTTCTTTGTTCTTTCCTTCTTTTTTTCTATTTTTTTTTCAAATCAACCGTGAATAAGGAAGTGCACCCTGCATAGGACTGAATAGTTTTAAATTAAAAAAAATACTAAAGTATGTTATTTGTATTCTTGTCTTACAACACGCAATATTTTAAGAATATTATAAAAAATTAAAACAACGAAGGATGCCGTTATCAGTAAGAGGCACACATGATGTCAAATTCCCTCTGAGAAATGTTGACCGAAGAAACTTAGACATCTTTTGGATGTGCTTGTTGAAAAGTGACATTCAGAAGCGATCTTGGATTTGTTGAAATCTTGGGGGTGAAGTTACATTTCGTGAACCAAGAAGACTGAGTGAGAACTGGCGGCCCTAGACAAGCCACAGAAGTCACAAAAACCTGCGTCATGAAGTCTCTCCCCAGCGTACCTAGCGTTATCCTGAGCCAAGGGGCCAGGAGGGTTCTCAAGTCATCAGCAACAAACTCAACCGGAAGAGCGGGATCTCTGACCACAGCTGGCGTCTTCGGTGGCACTTCCCAACATCCCTGTGGCCTTTTTGATCACATCCTTACCTACCACTCCCATCAGACCTGACTAGCACCTAAGAAAAAGGTGAAGATGTGTTTTTCAGTTCCACCCTGAGATGACTCAATTTCTATGGAAAATAAAAAACATTCGGGGAGGAAAGAAAGCTTCTGAAATTGGGTGAAGTTGTCTAATCAATAGACTGTTAAGATTTTGGCTTGTCTGTGTTCGCCGCGAGTCTGGTAACCCGCACTCAAATTTGAGTTGCTGGAAATCGCTGGAAAAGCCAACCGTCTTTTTTTTTTTTTTAACCCAAAGTGTTATATTTGAGAAGTCGGATGTTCAGGGACCTCAGCGAGTTTAATGAGTTTGGTCTCAATACTGAGGTAATAGAGACGGATGTCCTCACTCTGGTGAGTCATCTGTTAATATTAGTTTATAGGTGGGATAGCAACACTGTGTATAGCCTCTTCTGCCCACTACTATCACGCCAGCTGAAGACTCACAAATAAGGATGAAAGTAATCGTTTCCACAAAAATGAGAGAGATCGTGTCCATCTTCACATAGTCCAGAAAGAAGAATTCTCAGCCCTGCCTGCGTTTCTGAGCTCGGTTAAATGAATTTCCACAGACTTAACAGTTGCATAAAACAACTGGCCCACAAACAAATTGCACTAATGAATGAACGAACAAGTGGAAACATAAAACAGGAAGAAAGACGCTCGCTGCCACCAGGATATAGACCGTTGCACATTTTAAAGAAGGGATTGTGAGAGGAAATTGACATCGATAACCTCATTTAATGATTGGAAAACAGTTGCCTGGGTGTGTCCAACGCCACTTTCATTTGGCTGTGCATTGTACAGAGATTGTGCAAGACGTTGTTGTTGCGGCTGTGGTTGAGGTTTTGGAGGGACTGGAAAATTACAACCTGTGTACCAAATCCAGCCCACCAGTTGTGGTGTGAATAACGTTTTATTGACACACAGCCTTATACTCTTACTTATCTCTGGGTGCTTTCCTTCTAGAATAACCGAGTTGGGCACTTGCAGTAGAGACATCTAAACTATCTCCTCTCCGGCCCTTGCCCCAAATTTTGCCAACACCCTGCCCAAGAGTGATTCTGTGAATGAAGTCATCTCTGCACACGTCTCATAAAAGAAAGCATTGAAATGACAAATAGGATATCATTATTCATGCGCGATGTTCAAACAGAACATGAAGAAGTAACTATTGACTTTCCTTACGCTTAGAGCTTAATTCCACAAACCTTTTCAGAGCACCTTTGTGATCCAAAGCAAAGGAAAACTTAAGAGGGTAAATAGAAATATTTTGCCCTTATGACAGTTGGATGGTTGAGAAGACAGTGTTTATTAATTCAAGCGTGCTCTCAGACATGCACGGAGAGGGAGAGTCACACATTTCAAGAATGAGAGATGAATTAGAAAGAAGTAAAACCGATAATGACCCAAAGACCTAGTGACTTCGTGACCCCGTCTCAAAAGCAAAACTAACAAAATGGACTGGAGATGTAGCTCAGTGTGAAAGTTTAGGGTTTGATCCCGAGTACCACAAAAAGAAAACAAGAAACGCGAGAGAGAGAGAGAGAGAGAGAGAGAGAGAGAGAGAGAGAGAGAGAGAGAGAGAGAGAGAGAGAGAGAGAGAGAGAGACAGAGAGAGAGAGACAGAGAGAGACAGAGAAAGAGACAGAGAGATACAGAGAGAGGGAGAGACTTGACAAGGCAGAAATTCCAGGAAATCAGACAAGGAAATTGCTCAACACACAGGGACATTGAGGTGCCTTGATAAAATGGGTTTCTGGAACACCTAATTTCTGGTGGCACCTTTCGAAGGGGTCCTTCCTGGCCACGTGACCTTGACATGTGCACCTATGAAAGAGACATACGTGACATAAGACCCGTGGGGTGGGCTTCCTTGTGGGTAGGATTTATGTCTTGGACTGAGCACTTTGCAACAGTGAGGAGATTTTCACAGAGTGAAGCAACAAATTACTTAGAACGAATCCCTCCCCCCCGTTTTCGACGTGAGTGGGTTGGATTGGGAAAGTGGAGAGGAGTGGGCCTTATCGCTCCGTTCTGGAAAATTTCCATCCCCAGATAATTTTTGTCATGGGGTGGCAGGGTGTCCTTGTGTCATTTGAGACCTAGTGAGTGAATCGACATATCTCCCTGAAGCCTGGTGAGTTCAGAAATGGGGCTTTTGCAGATGACTACCCCAAGGGGCCACTGTGCTCAGCAGTAGACTCATGCATGGGTGAGCTCATCGGGGGCCTGGTTGGAGGTGGGTCCCTGGCCCGTGACCTGGAAGGGTGTGTCCTTGTTTCTGACTCCTCCCCGCTCCTTCTGCCTCCCCGTTTCCGTGAAGTAAGCAGCTGTTCTCGCCCACACTCTTTGCCGTGATGTTTCTCCCTTAAAGCCAAACCAGCCATGGACTGAACCCACTGAAACGGTCAGCCAAACAATTTTCTCCTCCTTTGAGTAGCTGATGTCATGTACTTTCTGCTAGCAACAGAAACGTGAGGACCATCTCGATCTATGTACAATCCAAATTCTCACGGTGTCAGCTGTTACCTGGCAGAGAACAACCTCCAAAGACTCAGTCCTCTTATCTCTATTTTCTTATTATTATTCCCTGACTATCAAAGGGCAGAACACTTCTTACGGGTGTGTTTGTGTAGGCAGATGGGGAGCTCTGTGGTGCATGTTGACCTCCCGTTGACATCCAGATGTCCAGATGTGAATCCATCACAAAGCCCTGAGAATCAGACATGACACCTCAATCCATCACGGCGATACCTGTGTGCTCGTGACATATTATCTCACCCCTGGTGGGTCTGTGATTTCTTGACTCTGGCACAAGCCATCAGCAAACCTTTTTCTCTAAAGATCCGGGTGTCAAATGTGTTGGGCTCTTCTGGGCCATGGCTTCTCCATTATGTGGCTTCATCTTAGACAACAGACACAGGCACAAACATGGTGGAAACAAATGGATCTGGGCAGTTTGTCCAGCACGCTGCCTTGCAGGCAAATCACTCTCCCAGCTCTTAAGGTATATATCAGGTCTTTTTGTTGCTGTGATAAAATATCTGAGAACAGCCACCTCAAGTTGGGGGGAGGTTTATTTTGGTGCATAGTTCCAGAGGTGACCTTCCATCATAGACTGGCTCTGTCTTAGTTTTTTGTCACTTAGACAAATTACCCAGCTTACGTTAATTAGGGGAGGAAAGGCATTCTTTTTATTTTGAGACGGTCTCACTGTGTAGCCCAGGCTGGTCCTGAACACACCATGGACCGCAGGCTGCCCTTGGACTCATGGCAATCCTGCCTCAGCCTCCTGAGTGCTGGGATTACAGGTGTGTGCCACCACACTCAGTTTATATGGTACCTGGGAATTGAACTCAGCATCCTGCGCTTGCAAGGCAAGCACTTTAACCGCCGTGCCATTCCTCCAGCCCCCTAGGAAAGGTATTTGTGTCTCACAGTTCCAGAAGGTCTCATTCTGTTCATGGGCAGCCAGCAACAGTGGAAGGACATGGCAGAGGAAGAGGAGGGGGCAGCTCCTCACAGCATTGCAACCAGGAAACCAGGTCAAGTCCAGTCTAGTCAAGCCCAGGCCCAGAGGAAGGTAGCACCATTTTTGTACACTTCCAGGTCCCATCCCAGTGGTCTGCCCCTTCTGGGTCCAGCCTCAGGGTTCCACCCCTTCCAGGTTAAGCCCACACTGCATGCGTATAATCCAGTCCACATGCCTGCAATTTAGTCTGCCACAAGCCTGTCCGTCCACCACCCAGCCATAATCTGTTCCTGCAGACCCAGCCCCCACCTCCCAGTAGCACAGGCTTCTATAGGCAATCTGTAACATCCAAATCCATGGAACTTTTAGGGCGCATTCCACACCCAAACCACAGTGGTCTCCATTGCTGTGGGTCTGAGAGACAACAGCTGTTCAGCTCAGGGAGGAGGGAAAACAGAGAGAGACTGTGGTAGATGGGCTAGGGGCTAGAGGTAGTGCCTAATGTCACCCCCTCCCCAAACCACCGCACTCAAACATGCCCACCTAACCTTCCGTGGCCAGCCTTGTGGTACCATGAGATTACGAGCCATTCGTGGGTTAATCTGCGGATACAGTCAAGACCCTCCCATTCCCATCGCCATCCCAAATCCCTCAGCCTGAGCAGTGCTGTCCTGGGGACCAGATCTTTAATACGTGAGCCTTTGGGGCGCATCCCAGTTCTCGTCCATCACAATATTCTGCGAGGTGAAGACAACAGTAGAGAGGGGAGGTCTTCTTGAGTCTTCCCTTTCGTCTTCCGGCAGGAAGCTCACTTTTGTTAAGATGGAGTCTCTGAATCAGCACGTAGACACCCTCAAAACAGGCGGGGTCAGGCATTTATCAAAATCACTCTTACCCAATCCTTGTTTTTTAATCTTGTCCCTCTCAAGGCCGATGGAAGGGCCTTGTGATCAGGCCTGCCTCCAATCCCCTCATTTCCATCCTTTGAGAGTCAGGGTTACAGACAGACGCCAGCGCGTAATTGGACACCAATTATTCCTTGTGGTGTTTTCTTACTACCAGAATGCCTATGGAGCTGGTGCCAGAAGGCAGAAGCAGGAGAAATGCGAACTTGAGCCTAGCCTGGGCATCTTAGCAGTTTGGTGAGACCCTGACCCAATAAATACATATATGAGCTGGGGAAACAACTCAATGTGAAGGTCCTGGGCTTGATGTCCAATCCCACACACGTGCAACAAGGCCTGTTCGTTGAAAGATGAGGGCTCAGTCTTTTTAGACGACTGCAGCACATTTGCCACGGCTCCAGACAGCAGCTCTCCAACACTGCCAAGATACAATACCTTTGCAGTTTTCTCAGAGGCAAGGCTTGAACCACAGGGGGCTGGGGCAGACGGACACAGGAACGCAAGCCGCAGGCCCTGGGGCGAACTCCTTGATGACACATACATCAGCAAAGGTGAGAAAAGAGAAGAAGAGGACGTTGACCCCGCTACTCTATTTTTAGTTTCGTTTGTCTGCTGCCTCGTGGGCCTGCAGTTGCAGCGCCCCCCGAGCTCCGACAGGCAGCCTGGGTGTTTCCGAAGCCTGGGTGATGATGAACCACCCGTTTCCTCGCACCTGGCCCCGAGAACTAATGAAGGACACGCGGGAGATTGCAGAATGGTCCCCCAAGGTGACCTGCCCGGAGAAGATCCTCCTGCCTGCCCCCTCCGAAGGTGACAGAGGTACCCAGGAGGCGGCCCGAATGTTTTCACCACACCTTAATGACAGAAGTTGACCTCTTAACTCACCAGCTGGCTTTCTCTCTCTCTCTCTTTTTTTTTGGTCTCCAATCCAGGCAATTTCTGAGACATCACTCCCTCGTTCCATCTTTAGCCCAAGCAGAAGGCCTGTCAAAGGTGGCTCATCCTTTTTCTACATGACAAAGAGTCAGATTGCAGCCCTCAGGGCTGCTGTCTTCCTAGGACACAGACTACATAGAAACCAGCAGCTGTTTAGGCAGTGAGCATGATCCGTTCTTAGGAATGTGGGCAGTCTCGTGGGTGTGTTAGCTGGGCCTGGTGGCCTGCGCCTCTCACCCCAGCATTCTGGGAGGCTGAGGCAGGAGGATTGTTTTTTTTTTTTTTTTTCTTTTTGAGCCCAGCCTGGGGAACATAGTGAGTGTCTAGTCACTTTCTCGTTGCTCAGAAGCGATATCTTAGGACAAGTTTATTTTTTAGCTCACAGTTTCAGGAAATCTCAGTGTATTCTTGGGCAGCTGGCAATGGTAGGAGCGTGTTGTCTCCGAGAGACTATTCACTTCGTGACAAGAAGAGAGAGACAGGTTGGCACGTGCTTGGGCGGAAGCGTAGTTTTGCAGGTTACACCCTCAGTGATCGCCCACACTGTCAGTGAGCCCCCGCACCCTCAGTGATCACCCACACCGTCAGTGATCCCCTACAGCCTCAGGAATCTCCCACATCCCCAGTGATCCCCACATCTCCACTGATCTCGCATGCCCTCAGTGGGTTCCCTACACCCTCAATGATCCACCCCTCCCAATCAGGCTCTACCTCCTACCAGTTCAGAAACTCACAAATAATTCACAATATCCAAACAAAATACATGATTTTTTTTTGGGGGGGGGGGTTGGCATTCCGGATTCAAATTGCAACAGTGACTTATCAAGATCCTGTCTCAAAATCAAAAAACAGGCTGGGGAGGCACTTCTGTGCAAAGGCCCTGGGCTGAATCCCCAGTAGCGCACGCATGCACACACACACACACACACACACACACACACACACACACACACACACACCAAAACACATGGGCCATTTCAAGTACTGTTGTAAAATACCTACTCTCCACTGAAGAAAGGAATAGTTTTGCTTTTGTTTTATTACATTTCTTCATTGACTGAGAAGCACATCGTCATGGGCAACCACAGGATGCTCCGGAGCACTGAGACCCTTCTGCCTAAGCCTTCCAGAGCGCTGGGATCCCCAGCAAATGTATTTCTCCACCTATTTCCAAGGTCCCCCCACGTCCGCTTGCCATGACATCATCCCCAGCCCCCATTAGGAACAAAGCAGGCTCATTGCAATGCGTGATTATTTCCATATGGCTGTGGTATTTCACATTCCCCTCCAGCTAACGAGGAAACTGAGAGTGAAGGCCGTTGCCTCCTGTGAGGTCTTCGCGGAGGACAGTGCCAGGCCTCATTAATGAACCAGCCCGCCGCAAAGCAGAATTACGGACAAATGGCCCACGAACACCCGTGAGCCCTTTCTGCGGCAGGGGCTCTAAAGAAACAAAGCCCAGGTCGCGAAACACATCATCACTGTGGTTTGTTAACAGCAAGTCCAGCGCTTGTTATCGTTAAGCACATCAGTTACAAAAAATAAAATAAAATCAATACATTCATAGATTTACCTCTTGGAACTTTCGGGGCATTTGAACCTTCTGCATCTAGTGATGAGCGCGATTAAGTATTTAAGAACCTCTCGAACTCTTGATAAGATTGAAAGAGACGCCTACTGCTTTAGAACTGGTGTATTCAATTTTAATGAGCAAAGTAAGCGTATATCTTCTTCTGTTTAAAAGCGTTCTTGCCAGGCCCTGTGGTACAGGCCTGCCATCCCAGCGGAGGCAGGAAGATTGCCAAGTTAGAGGCCAGCCTGGGCCACTTAGCAATTTAGTGAGACCCTGTCTCAAAGTAAAAAAAAAGATAAAAATGGGCTGGGCACACAGCTCCGTTGACGGTCCTGGGCTCCACCCCCACACCCCCTGTACCAGGAGCAGATCCACAGAAACACATACACAGACACACACAAACAAACACTGTTTGGCTGCTACTTTGGATATTGATTTCCTTCCTTTTTAATTATCATTACATTTTATTTTGACATAGAGATATAGAGTTGTAAGGAAGACCACAAAAGAGATGGTGTATGCCCAGCTCCGTTTCGTCTATAATACTCACTACAATCTGTCTCTAGAATGGCCTCCAGATCCTTCCATGTTAAAACAAACACACAAAAAACAAAAACAAAAGACAACCGAAAAACTGGTCGCCAGCCTGTGGTGCTGTTTCACGGTAGTGGGATCTTCATGAGATGGAGCCTGCCAGGACAAAGTTAGGTGACTGCGGGCGAGTCCCCAAAGGGCCTTGTTGTGGTCTGGGTGTGCAATGAACCCCTAAAACCTCATGTGTTGGGATATTGTACATGATCTACAGAATCACATGGTGTTAGGAAATTAAGGCCTTGTCTGGGAGGGTATAGATTATGGGCATGTGGTGGATTACCGATGGACGGTGCAGGACAGGCACGTAGTGGATTATGGATTATAAGAGTGTGTTTGACTAGGGGCTACAGGAGTGTGGCGCAGTATTGGCCATATGACCCAGAAGGGGTGGACCCTTGGGGCTTAACGTGGAAGGGGCTGAACATTGAGGCTGGACCCAGAGCGGGTGGATCACTGGGAGATGACCCGGAAGGGTATATGCTAGCCCCGCCCTGTCTCCTGGGCTTGGCTTCTACTCCGTCATGACGTGGACTGTTTTCCTGGAGCTACAATGCTACCATGTGTTTCTCTCATACGACTTCACACGGAGGATGCTGATGTTGACACAATTACCATGTAGGGTGTTTCCGTCACCCAAATAATTCTTCGTGTTGACTTTCTGTAGCTATACTCCATTTTATTCTCCCGCCTGCCCCATTCTTAACCACCCCTAGAGGGAAGACACTAGTTTGTCTCCCATTTCAAATCGATCGGGAATCATTAACTTTGGGATTCACTTATTTTACTTAGCAGCGTTGTTTAATGATGCGTCAACTTCTTGTACCTGACAATAGTTTGTTGACTTTTGTTTCTGAATGGTCCTTAATGGGGTCTGTTGCCCAGACCTTCTTCTTGGCCACCAGGAATTAAGCAGTTTTGTTCTGTCACCCCCCTGCCCCAACATGTCCCGGCTGTGGCTTGGAACCAGCCAACTATGAACTGTACCCCCTGAAGCCCCGTATCACATCACACCTTTCCTCCTTTAAGTTGTGAAAGTCAGTCATCCCGTCACAGCTGTGGGGTTGGTGACTCATAATCGACCAGTCATATGGAAATGATTCAATTTTTCTGCTTCCTCATTTGCATTTGGTGCTGTCATTACGTCTGACTGTAGCTGTTACGGTGGGGTTGGTGTGATCTCTTCGTGTGGTTTTAACTTGCATTTCCCTAAGTTCTAATAATAATGTTGACCATCTTTTCAGATGTTTCTTTGACAATGGCATTTCTTCTTCCGGGAAGCAAGTTTTAATGTCTTCTGCCCAAGCTCTCATTGGATTTTTTTTTCATTGTTAGCTTTTGAGAATTCTTTAGGTAGTCTAGGTATGAGTATTTTGCCACATGTATGGATTGCAAATACTTTATCTTACGTTATCACTGGGCCTTTCCATGGCCCTAGCAAGGTATTTGGCAAGCAAAAAGAAAGAAAGAAACAAACAAACAAAGAAACAAAGAAAGAAAGGAGATAATGAGCTGAAGACTAATGTGTCAATTATTTTTTATGGCTAATGCTTTGATTGTCAAGTGTAAGGGGAGATCATTCTCTCTTTCCTGATTCTCATGCCTTTTATTTCCTATCTTTCTGAGCATTACTTCTAGCACTACGTTGAATAGAATGGGTGGTAATAAGTGGGCATTTTTACCTTGTTTCTGGCATTAGGAAGAATCATGACTTTTTTAACCTTTAAATATATGCAAATCATTTTGACTTG
Organism: Ctenodactylus gundi; assembly: GCA_004027205.1. Lineage (NCBI taxonomy): Eukaryota > Metazoa > Chordata > Mammalia > Rodentia > Ctenodactylidae > Ctenodactylus > Ctenodactylus gundi. Next base: position 128,224 of record PVKB01001257.1, read on the forward strand.
GTCTTTATACAACTAAGGCCGTTTTCCTTCTGATTCTACTTTTCTGAGAGTTTTGCTTTTTAACACAAATACGTGCTTTTTCTCTATCCCTTATTTGTTATGTTTGGACTTTTTATATTTAATGTAATTTTTAAAGCTCCTGGGGCTGAATTATGCCCTTTATTTCCTTGTACTGTTTTGTTTTCTTCACTTTTCATTTTTGGGTTCCCCTTTCCCTGTCTCCCTACAGTCTATCTGAACATTGAAATTCCATTTTGGTCTATCTATAGGATTTGTATAACTTTTCTTTAAAAATAATTTCTGTAGATACTATATGATCTATTGGTAACAAGTAGAGTATACCCAAGTGATTGGTACCTAAGTTTTTTTGTGAGGCATAGGGCATAGAAGTTTTACTTTTCCTTCCCTTCCCTTCTTTATACAGTAATTATCTTAATTATTTTTTCCAGGACTCGTTAGAGTTATTCCAAACAATGTTCCTCACTTAGGTATACTTTAGGACATAGTCATGCAAATGAAAATTCTTTTTTTGCATATGGTATTATTCTTTCTTTCATGGTATTCCAGTATTTCTCAATTTCTCTTCTCTCTCTCTCTCTCTCTCTCTCTCTCTCTCTCTCTCCTTGCAAATTGTTTTAATGATATCCTACAGGTTTGGGTGAGCAGACATTTATTCTCATTTGTTTACAAAAAGTTTATAATTTCCTCCTTGTTTCAAGAGTTATTCACAAGTGTATGTTAAGTTTTCCAGGTACAGACTTTTGTCATTAGCCTCCTGCTGTTGATTTCTAATTTTCTTCCCTCCCCTTTTACTGATATGTATATCTGCCATGCATAATGTTTACATTGATCTTGAGGTCTTTTTTGTGCACATATATATCGTGGTGAAATTGCAACTCCTTCCCTTCACCCATTTGGACCTTCCTATCTCCTCCCTCTCCCCACTAATTGCCTTTATTCTCAATTAGTTCTATGAAACAATTGTGATTTGGGTTCCTCCTATTAGAGAAACCGTTCTATATTTAACCTTCTGCCTCAGACTCACTTCACTGAGCACGATGGTCTCAAGTTGCCTCCATTTACCTACAAAAGCCTCCAACCTATCTGTCTTTATAGATGAGTAGAATTCTATCGTGTATCAATACCATAATTTATGTATCCATGAGTCTGTTGATGGGTACTTCGGTGGCTCCACATTTTAGCTGTTTTTGGTTAGCTGTGCTGCTATGAACATGGCTAGACTGTGATTTATGATGCTCTTAATTCTTTTTGGGAATATTCCCAGAAGAGGTATCGTTGGATCGAAGGGATGTTTCTTTCTTTCATAACTCTTCCCTTCTATTTCGAGAACATCCTTCCATCAAATGCGGAGCTGTTGTTAGATTTCCTTCGTGGGAGAAGATGTCGATTTCCCCTTTCATTCCCACGGGACATTTTCAGTGGCTATAGAGTTTCAGATTGATCCCTCTTTTCTTTTACGTCTTAAAAAAAATGGCACCTCTTCCGGCTGACCTCCTTGGTGTCAGGTGCGGAGTCTGCCTTCCACTGATTACATTTTTCCTTCCTCCTCAAGCAAAGACCTTGGTTTCTGTGAATGCTTTCAACGTCTTCCTTTGTGTTCAGTTTCTAGAAGCTTAATTAAGATGTGTCTTGGCTGGGATTCGGGAAGGTTTATCCTGGCTCGCCTTCCCCTACTTGAGTCTGCTGGTGTGTGTCTCTTGCCAAAGATGGAGGATTTTTTTTGTGTGTGTGTGTCTCACAGCCACTAATTTGGTGAGCATGTTCTCATTTCCACCCTCTTTTTCCTCTACTGACGGGACTTTGCCAAGTTGGTTACCTTTAATTGGTAATTACGGCTCACAGAGGATGCATACAATTTTAACGTAGCTTTTTTCTCTCTTTTCTTTTTTCTCTTTCAGTGAGGATTTTCTACACGCTTTCCTACTTAAAATATTTCTCTGCCTGCCCTAAATGTTCTTATGAATTCTTCTAAGCCTTTCATTGATATTATTTCTCGATGATTATATCAGGTGGATTTTGCTGAAAGGCCCTACAACTCCCTGAAGCAATTGACGAATGTTTTTTTCCTCTCACTTTGTACTTTTCTCACAATGTACTTTTTTAAATCCACATAATCAAAATATGTATAGTTGAATTCCTGGACCGTGTTTTATTTTCTCGGTTTTCTCCAGGCTCTTTAGATGGCTTAGTGAAGTTTTAAGGTTTTCTAGACCAGGTTGACATATTTCTTCTGATGGTTATTGCTAAATATTTTCCATTTTAATTAGTGTCAATGTGGACTGTTTTCTGGTGATACTCTATGTTTAGTTCTGTGTGCATACAAACACTATTGCTTTGGTATATATGTTTTGAGTTTGGCCAATTTATTGAAGTCTTTGTTGCCACTATATGTATTTCATAACGGTTCAGTATCTCTTCTATTTATTCTTTATATTTTTCCTTTTAAAAACTCCTGGTAAGAGCATCAGCTCATTGCCAATAATTTTGGCACTTCCATTGTATTAATTCCTACTTGCTGTTTCAAAACCCATCATAAAATAATAAAATATCTGAGAAATTGCACATTAGACTTTTTTAATGGCTGTCACGTGCAGCACGTTGACACTGAGCCTTATCCGCAGTCCATTTCAGGCTTGTGATTTTGAGACACTAAGCTGCCCAGGCTGGACACAAACTGAAAATATCCTGCCTCGGCCTCCCAGAGTGCTAGGATGACACATTTGCACCACCAAGCCTAGTTAAAGAGGCATTTTTAGCCTTGTTCAAATTAGTGTTAAAGACTCAGTGTTTCCAATTTCAAGTCACACATGTCAGAGACCTGAGGAAAATTCCTAGAAATCCTGCATAATTTGGCATAATCCTACAAGGCAGTGCAACGTAGGCAGAGAAAAGGGCTGGGGGAGTAGCTCACTACTTAGGGCACTTACAGAGAGTGTGCAGGGTCTTAGGTTCAAATCCCTGCACCACACACACACACACACACACACACACACACAGTTGTGTGTGGTGTTTTGTGCCTGTAATCCCAACACTAGGGAGGCTGAAGCAAGAAGACTTCTTTGAGTTCAAGGCCAGTCTAGGTCACATAGTGTGTTCAGGAACAGCCTGGACGACAGAGCAAAAACCTATCTCAAAAAATAAAATAAGGATGAGGATTGGTAGAAGAAAAAGGAAGGCAATAAACCCGAGAAATACAATGTTCAATCTCTTATTTTCACTTGTTAAGTTAATAAGCCAAATTGTGATCATTAGGGATGTACCCATTTTCACTGTTATAACAGCTCCCTTGCAGTGAACTGTGTGTGTGTGTGTGTGTGTGTGTGTGTGTGTGTGTGTGTGTGTGTGTGAATATGTGTGTGAGTGGGGATCAAGCCCACAGCCTTGATGCTCTTCCTAGCTCATTTTAGATTTTGTGATTTTGAGACAGAGTCTTGCTAAATAATTAAGTTACCCAGGCTGGGCTGGAACTGGCATTCCTCCTGCCTCGGCCCCCCAGAGTGCTGAGTTTTACAGGTCTGTGCAGCTGGGATCAGCTAGCACTGAAATTTTTTTCACCATTTTATTGATATGTATACGTGCAAAATTTAAGGTTTACGATGGAGTTGAGCCTTTTATGCACATACGTATCTTATCAAGGGGACAGGGGCTTTCCCACTCTCCTTTTGTCCCTTGTCCTACCCACCTCCCCCTCCCTCCACCCTCACCTGCCCCCTTCTTTCACTCTGTTTTTCGTTTTAAGTTCCATAGGAGTTGTGATCTGGGACTCTCATATCAGAGAGACCATTCCATGTTTCGCCTTCTGCTTCTGACTCACTTCACTAAGCGTGATGTTCTCAAGTTCCTTCCATTTCCGTGCAAAAGCCTCCACGCTGTTGGACTTTATAGATGCATAGTATTCCATTGTATATAAATACCACAGGTTGTGTATCCAGTGGTCTGTTGATGGATATTTTGGTGAATTCCATCTTTTAGCTATTGTTAGTTGTAGCACTGAATTTTTGCACGTTAATTTTCTCTTCTGTGGTCACATTGTTTTCTGACACACTCCAGTTCTGTGTCTGCCAAATCTTTTTTCTTCTTCTTCTTTTTATCAGCACGTGTGTGTGATGTGCGAAAATGACATTTCCTTTCCCGACTGTCCAGCACAGGCTAGGTAACCACCTACTGTACCTCCCTCTCTGCAAGCTTTTTAGCCACATCAATCTTTCTACCGCCTTAGCAGGGATCTTGCTGTGTTCCCAAGCCCGTTTTCTACCATCAGCCTGGCTTTCTTGCTTCGTGAAAGCCCAGCAAAGAAGAGGTGTTATTCTCCAGAGTGAAATACCTGCTAGACTTTAAGATGAAAGTTTTCCTGCTCTCTAAGTAGGGTAGACAGGTGGGTGGGAATTGTCTTGCAGGTTCCAGAGCCATGAGGACGATTTGGGAGAAAGGCAGACCCCGAAGGACACTCGCCGATTGATTTCCTGGTTGCATGTTGGCCAAAGATCCACTACTCGCTACGCACACAGTATATGGACCCTTCTGCTTCTTCTTTCTTCTTTTTTCTGGAAGCCAATACTTCAAAAGGTCTAAAAGTAACTCATTATTGTTAATTCCTAATGAGTTACCCAGAAAAAAAAAATATACTCAACCTGTATCAGTCACTGTTTATGTGGAGATAATTTTCAATAATGTTATCCAAAAGTACATGGGCAGCATCCCATAGAGCTAATGGATAGGGACACTTTTAAGGAAGGTTTGATGTAACTGGAAGTTCTGTTATTATGTCGCTCAGGGTGCAGGAAACTGTTTCTGCGTGGGACCACATATTGACTAATGTAGGCTCTGAGGACCTGTAGGTAGACTTTATCACAGGAGTCGATGTTGCTTTTGTTTAGGTCACAGTAGGCTGAGTTATTAGGACCAAAGATAGTGTTGAAATTACAAAAATCCAACAATTTACGAAAGTGAATGATAGATTTCCAGGAAAAAGGGGAGTAAGTGTGTTTGAAATGAAGAGGTATACGTTGAGCGTTTTAAGAGGGCAGGATTCATGACCATCTGTGACTGTTAAGCGTATTTTAATTTACAAGTTCAATATATTTTTTAATCAGTCCTCTTTGGTCAACTGTTTATGACGGATTCTGTCTAGCAACAACACGGTCACATGCCCGCATCCATCCCATTGTTTGGCTGTGGGGGCTTCTGGCTTCTTCCAAAAGTCAATGTGACCTCGAGAGCTCAACGTGGTGAATTCACTCAGGTCGTGGAAGCAGCCAGGACAGTGCCACTGAACACACTCACGCAAGAGGACTTCCAGAAGTGCCGACAAACTGGCAAGGAGAATGGGAGACATGGGTTCCACGAACACCATGACTTCCGGCAGCATTGGCGACACCATGGCCTTTATGGTAATAAATTTTTTTGTTTTAAATTGCTGCATTTTTAAAAATCATATTTTGTGTGTAAAAGACTGGGCATCGCTTCTTTCTGTAAGAAGCTGCTATGTGTATATGAAAATTTGAAATCAATGCAATTTTTGTGGGTCATGACACACCCATTGTCATTTTGGTTATTTTAAAAAACATACTAGTTCATGCGTTGGCCAAATGCAGGAAGTGGTTCAAATTTAGTTCATGGGCTGTGGTTTGTGGACCTCCAACATAAGTAATGACTTCATGCCTTCCAATATTATTTTAAATGAGAGAATTATTCCAACATTATTGTCCTTTTCCCTCTCTCTCTCTCTCTCTCTCTCTCTCTCTCTCTCTCTCTCTCTTTCCCTCTTTCATTATATCCAGGGCCTTCCCCGGTTCCCTTGCTTTCTTATGTATTTGTTCATTTGTTTGTCTGAATTATTCTTTTTGAGACAGCATGTCACTAGGTTACTAGGTTGCCCAGACATAGCTCAAGCTTGCAATCTTCCTACCTCCTTCTCCCAGAGCTCTGAATTTACAGTCATAATTTTGAGTAACAATAAAAATAGACTCTAAAATTATTTTCAGGTATGTCTCCACTTTGTAGAAATAAAATAAATATGTGAAAATAAAAAGAAAACAAAGTTAAATTATTGACTAAAAATAAATTGAGTAAAGATAATTAACTGAAATATACACTCCAGATATTAATTATTTTCCTCCCCACAGTGGCCTTGGAATGATTTTTATTCTTTGTGTATGTTTTTCTGTGTCTGCTAAATGCTTTGCGGTGTGTATTAGTTTTATAGTAAGAAACACAATTTTGAAAAAAAAATGTTTCTTGTCTTACAAGTTGTCCTCAAGCTAGTTCCTTCCTGTTGCCATTTTAAGAATTCACTTTCTGTATTTTGAAAGTCACCCGTGTTCTCTCCGTCATTTGTTTCCGTTTTCCGGGGATCCTTGGTACCTATTATTAGAACATCTCTCACTTTCCTCTCCCTTCTCTTTTCCAGTTTTCATCAAGTATGACACATTCCAGGACCCTATTTTGAGCCAAAATGAGAAAAAAAATACAAACAGATTCATAATATTGGACCAAAAGGGAATATATATATATATATATATATATATATATATATATATATATATACACTTCACTTCCCAGTACTCCTCATTTGATTTGAACATCTTGAGGTCAAGAGATCCCTCAACATTCTGATGACAGTGGGAAACTGAGGTACGCAAAAAAAAAAATACCTGAAGACAAGATTTCTCTGCAATGTATGGTAGACCATATATGCCATGCCGGGCTGAGATTCTCAGAGCTGATGAGCAGGGACATTGGCTTTGATCAGTTTCCCTGACTTGGGCAATGATCTCAGTTGGTCTGTAGCATGTATATCACTATAACCCAGGCTCCCTAGAGAACTTCCTTTCCAGTAATCCTCGCTATCGTCTAGTCTATTGTCATGAGAAAAAGAGCACGAGTCCCTTTGGTTTCACAGCATCCCTGAGTTCTAAGCCCATCTGCCTCTCTCTTCTGCCCCCTCTCATGAAAATGCTTGTTAGAATGTTTTGTTTACATACCCCTACGGGTCCTGCAGGAGAAACTTCCATGTTCAGAAGTTGTCTGGCTACTTAGACACTCCATTGGTGTTCCTGGTCATGCCTGACCCACCCACTTTCAAGCAGGCTTCCTCTGAAAGTCTAGCAATGGCAAGGTGTGGCTGCCTTGTGCAGTCACAGCTTTTCGTGCGTGGCCCTGGGAGACCTACAGTCAACCACAGACAGAGGGCTTGGAGCCAGGGGAAGTAAACCAATGTCAGCAATATGCGTTGAGTGACAGCCTGTTGGAAAAGAAGCAGAGAGAGCCTTCAGGATTGTGCCAGAATTTGGAGAGGCAGGATTATTTATTTATTCATTCATTCATTTATTTATTCATGACACAGGGTGCCAGGATCCCACCATTCTGAATTATGGCCCAAAGTCTCTGGAGAAAACCACACATTGCTGATCTCCCACAGGCAGGCCACATGCCTTGCCTTTCATACTACGTGTTCTACTTGGGGTCTAGAATGTCCACAACAACGACATGTGTGGAAGGTGAGCGCATCACAAGCAGTTAATCCGTTGATTCCCTGTGCTGCTAGGAAGTAGGCCTTGGATGAGGGAGGGGGGCCACCAGAGTTTGGCCTGCAAGGGCCAGATCCCTGGGACATGACCCGGAAGGATACAGCGAAAGATATACGCTAGCTCTGCCCTTCCTCTTCCTCCCTTGACTTCCTGTCCACCGAGGGACAAACAGCTTTCCTCCAGCGGGGCTCTATCAGACTCTTCTGTCATTGCCGGATGCCTGTGAATGCACTGAGACTGCTTGAAACGGTGAGCTAGAAATAAGCTTTTACTCCCTTTAGTTGGGTATTATCTTGGTTTGGGTTCTACAAGGGGTAGAACTGACAGAAATTCTAAGGAAAATGGATTTATTTGGAAGATTTACAAGTCTGAGAAGAGAGATAGCCCAAGATGGTAGCCCGCATGTGTGAGAGTTGGAGGGTCTGGTGGCTTCTCAGCCTCAAGGTAGAATCCCCGTCTGGGAGTGCAGGACAGCTGGCGAGAGCCTCCTGTGGGTCTCGGTTGTTTGAAGAACCAGGGTGAAGACTGGGGACTGAAAATGAGTGATGGGTAGATAGGCACAACGCATGACGTTTTCATTTTTTCACTCAGTTCCTAACTTGCTCAGCTAGGCTGCAACTGTCATCCTCTTTCCTCAGCCTTCCAGATTTGTGGGCTTACAGGCCTGTGCCACCAGGCCCGAATGCCCAAGCCGGTCTCGAACTCAGCTTCCTTAATAGCAGGAAAGTATGTGTCGTGAGGCAGAGACAGTAACTTGAGGGGGCACATCCTGAGCTGGAGGGGGACACCCCATGATCCTGCAGGTGCATGCCATCAGGCACAGTGTGGATGAGGTCCACACGCGTGTCCCCGGGCATAGTGGGACTCCCAGCCCTGGTAGCAGCTCCTGCCTTAAACATCTGTGAGTTCTTTGTCCTTCCTCAAAGAAGACCAGAGGACTTGCCCTATGACGCACGGGAGAAACAGCTTTCCTTGCCTTTCTATCATTGCTGCCACAAAAATGGGTGATTGGTACCTCTAAACTGTGAGCTGAAAACAAATGTTTCTTCGGCTAAGTTCTGGGTGCCAGGTACTGTTTCCCAGTGGCCATCAAGGAACAGACAGCACCTGTGTGTTCCACACGTAAAAGAACAGTATTCAGTTGTAAAAAGAAAAAGAAAGGAAATGCTGTTATTTGGGCCAGCATGAATGGAATCAGAGATCCGTATGTTGAATGACATAAAGCAGGCATAGCTTGACAAGTACCACACTTCATTTTCTGATTCATGAATGAAGTCTATACTTTTTTTATAAAGATCTCATAGAAGTTGAACGTGGAGTAGTAGTTAACAGCGGCTGTCTTAGTTACTTTTTCGTTGCTGTGCCTTAGTACCCAACATGTGCAAATTAGGGGAGGAAATTTTATTTTAGCTCACAATGTCCTTTCACAGATGACTGGCACTGATGGAAGCACATGGCAGAGGCGGGGGTTGGGGGGAGGCAACTCCTCGTGGCATTGTAAGCAGGAGGCCAACTCAAGCAGGAAGTGGGAACTAGTGTATATCCTTGCAGGCCCTGTCCCGGTGATCCCCTTCTTCTGGGTGAAGCCTCGGCGTTCTATGCCTTCTGAGTTCATCCCCAGGCATCCCCACCCTGGCTCCAGTTCCCAAAAGTGCACAGCCCTCATAGGTATCCCTCCACACCCAAACCCATGAGGCTTTTGGGGGACACTCTAGATCCTAACCACAACAGAGACTGAGAAGGTTATAGCTGGGGAAGGAGAGATGGGGAGAAATGAATTAGGGGGTAGGTAAAAGCAAGACATCTCGGTGTGCCATTGCTAAGCAGGGTGACTGTGGAAGTCAAGCTTGATTGTGTCAACTCGATTGACTTGAGTGTTGCCCCAGAAGTTGGCAGAGCCTAGTCCTTGGCGTGTCTTGGTGTGTCTTGGCCATGGGAAGTGTTGGAGCTCCTGGCTCCTGTCGGTGTCATACTGCTCCCCTGATCTCCTTCACAGCTGCCATGAACATTTGGGCTCCCTCACCACGGTCTTCCACCCTGACGTATCTCCCTGGGAATCAGGCAGTCGTGGACTGCACCCCTGAAACCTTGAGGCAAATTATACCTTTCTTCACTTAAGTTGTGAGTGTTAGGTCTTCTGTCTCGGCCACGGGAAAGCTGCCTACCACAGTGATTATAAAATAACACGAGGTACTGTGCATGCTCTGACTTGGATGTTAAGTGTTCTCCCAAAAGCCTCATGTGTTTAAAACTGTGTGTTGTTGAGAGGTAGGGACTGGCTGGAAGGGGGAAGATGCTTGGGGTTGGGTCTCTTAAGGTTGTGTCGACTTGGTGGGATTGGAGGTGTCCTGGGCAGAACTTTCAGGTGCGTATTCTAGACGTGTGGGCCAGAAAGTGAGGGAGGGGTACCCACCCTTGGGGTTTGGGGGTGTGCCCAGCTGGCAGCTTGAATTAAATAAAGTCAGAACAAATGTTATTACAGGTTCTTGCTCGGAAAGCTCTAGCCTAGCCAGTGTGAAGCCGTCTCATTGCTGCTGCTTCACTTGGCTTTTGTGTGCAACGGGGCGAGCAGCTCTGCAGCCTCTGTCTGTTCCATGTACCTCCACGGTTGCTGGCCGCCCCTGGAACTGTGAGCCAAATAAATCTTTCCTCCCGTAAGTTGTGGATGTTTGGTATTTTGCCACGTCAACGATAAACTAACACAGTGCAAGTGCGTGTTACAAACCTAGATGAAAGGGCTCTAGCCTATCTTTGCCTTGCCGAAGTATTACATGCTTTAAGAGGTTTGCGTGTGGACCTTGTTTGCACAACACTGGCGTGGATCGAAACACCACACGGTGTCCCTTTGATTGTACAGTCTTTGTTTCTCTCAGTATTAGTTAAAAATGCAAATTTAATGAAAGAATAAAAGAGTCCAACCATAAGAAGGAAGAAAGTAGAAAGAGGAAGAGGAGGAGGAGGAGGAGGAAGAGATTATTTTGCCAAAGAAAAAATTCTCGAGGACTTTTGACAGTAGGACCAATTTTTAACTGTCTGTTTATCAGAAACCCTCTGTTGTCACATTGGATATTTGATCTAAGAACCAACCCAAACACAAGAATATGAAACCTCTGCTTCCAACCCCAGTGCAGATGAGATAGATTTTGCATGTGCCAGAGCAGAATTGCTTGATTCCTGCCCCAGGCAATGCTGGGAGACACTGTCCCGTCCTAAGTGAGCTGCTTTGGGCTGGTACTCCACATGCAGGGCCACAAAATTCTCGTGGCATGGGATACAACAAAGCCTCCGGCACTCACCAGAAAGGTGACTCAATCCCGACTTCAGCACAGAGACAGGCTGACAGATGGGAGTGGGATGAACTCCCTCTCTGCCGATAAAAGAGGGACAGCTGAACAAATTTCACGGCTCTCCCCTAATACCTACAAGTTAATTGGCACAGAGGTCATCTCCGCTCTGCTCCCGCGCAGCGTGAAATGTGGTTAGAAATGTGGGCATGGCTTCGCAGATGGATCCACCAACCTCCACTCATCCCACTGAAAATCTGAAAACTCCCAAATGAATAATAAATCAATAAAAAAAATCAGCCACCCTAAGGACTCAAGGAGAAAGAAGGCAACTTCACCTGCGTGGCATCAAGCTCTCCGCCACTTGCTTCTGAACTGTACAGACTGTGGGGATTAAGGGCAGGCATTGGTGTTTATCAAGGACGGCCATGTGTTGCCATGGCAAACCAAGAAACGTCCCCAGTGTCACCGAGCTTGTTGGCAGCGTCATTGTAAACAGAAAGGCGAAGGTCGGTAGTTCTGTTTTCGCTCATGGAGTTATTGTGAACGTGCTGGCTCTCAGATGCCCCGAGAGCTGCGAAAAGAAATGAGTCGTGAAAACAGCAAGACTTGGATATAAGAAAAAATAAAAGTATGTGTGTGTGTGTGGGGGGGGGGGGGTGGTGGTGGATGACCTGCACACTAAAGTGTCAGCACGCTCTGTGGCTGGTTGGGATTGAATCTGGAATGTTCCCCAAAAGTGTCATGTGCTTAGGAAGTGAGTGGATTGCGGAGGCTCATTGGGTCAACTGGATTGACCCATTCCTGGTTAGGATGGGACGCCTGGTTGCGGGGAGCGGCCGCTGGGGCCCTGACCTGGAAGGGTATGCCTCCCTCTCAGCGTGCTCCTTTCTCTCTCTGCCTCCGGGCTGCCGTGGTGTGAATAACGCTCCTCTACACCAGCCCCTTACGCCACTGCTGGCTGTGTGTGTGTGTGTGTAGACCGAAACCTCTGAACCCATAAGCTCAAGTGAATTACTCCTGCTTAAGTTGTGTGTGTTGGATATGAGGTTCCAGGGTCGGCCATGTGACCAAGATACCAGCAAGGGGTGATTTTGTCTTCTGGGGGACGTGTAGCCATATCTAGAGACCTTCCTGCAAGTGACATTTGCTGAGCAAGAAGAATGCTCCAGGAATTTTATGAGTAGAGGTAAAGGTCACTGCTAGGACTGTAAGGCACAAGACAGCTCCTTACAACCAGTCGTGGCGTGTCCCCAAGTTCCTCAAGTGCGGAAGCTAAAAACACCCTGCTCTATGCAGAGAGAAACTTTTCACGAGGACGATCTATAAGAAATTTGACCCTTTGTAATTGATTCTCTGTGAATCCATGGCATCATGGGTAATCCCAAAAGACTTCTCCAAGGGAAAAAAAATTCACAAGAAAACAAATGAAATAAAAAATAATAACAGAAAATACTGAACTCACATCAACGCCACTGAATTCAGAAGGACACATTTTGGGGTTTTGCCCCGCACAGGAATCAGGTGGAGACCCAAGACGTGAGAAATCAGCCAAATATTAGGAATCCTCTCAGATGATTTTATCTATCTCAGAAATTACTCTGTATAGTCCGGGTGATGTGTCAGCACAGAGGACCTCTAAGCAAAGAATGTGAGTAACCACTGCAGGTCCAGCCAGGGACCACTTGCATTTCCATATTCCATCTAAAAAATCTATGTGTGCTTCTATTTTTTAAAAAAAGCTGCTTAGCTGTGGTCAGAACGCTATAGCCTGCCTCTTTGTCCGTGTTCCTTCCCCATGGCCATGGTTTAGGGAACGCTTAGCATGCCCATAAGGCACAATTCCCCATTGGTCTGCGGGTGATTGTCAAGTTAGTCAGCAAATGGGAGAACAAAGGCCCACCCCGGAAGTGAGTGGCACCAGCCAATAGGCTTGCAGCCTGGCTGGAATAAAAAAGGAAAGAGGAAGGAAGACTCCCTGTTTTGGAAGCGCTGCAGTCTTTGCTATCACCATACTGGGTCTCCGGGCTCCAATTAATATAGTGAGGCATTAGCCTCCAATATAATGTCATGTGAAGTGATTGAATGTCTTATTAGTTGATTTCATTAATATACATGAGTCTTCCATGATGGAATTTGTTTTTTCGAGGGAGGGGTTATCAAACTCAGCGCTTTTGCACTGACGTATATATACAGATATCCAGAAGCCTTTTATTCGTATTTTGAGACAGAGTCTCACTAACTTGTTAAATTGCCCAAGCTGGGCTTCACCTTGTGATCCTCCTGCTTCAGCCTCCCAGAGTGCTGGGATCACAGGCCTGCCTGCACTACCACCCCTGGCAGCAATTGCTTCTGACAAAAAGATCAAGGGAGATTAGAGGTTTCTCTTCTCCTTAGAGAGGCTTCCTTCTAAGCACACAGTGAGGTAATGTGGCAGTCACCCTAGAAGCCAACAGAAGACACATTGAGACCGAAACCCACCTTAACCATGCTGCGGTATGGACTTGCTACCTCCGAAACGATGAAGTCAGACCTTCGTGTTTGTTAGGACACTCGGTGTCCGGAGTTTCGTCCCAGTAGCCCACTTAGTGGTTGGCACAGTTCCCGGCCGTCAGAGCTGCCCTCAGTCATGCCTTCTCAACCTGAATGAATTAAGAAATGTCTACCAGATCCCCGAGGAACACTTTGAGGTGTGTCTTTAGATGAATGACACAAATCAGCCATCAAACTGAGCGTAGAAGAGTGACACCCACCAATATGGATACAGCTGGCAGGGAGCCCCCAAGGGCTCTGCCACGTGTGTCTCTGACTCTACGAACCTGTCTCATGAATCCCTTGCTTATACATGTTTGCGTGTATTTTCTGAGAATGCTGCCCTGTTTTCCTAAAGGTCCCTAAATAACACAGTTGATTCTGCCTTCCATCATGCCCTTGTCTGCTTGTCTGATAGAGACAGTTTCCCATTGGACCTGACACACCACAGGTATGGTCACCTATCCGCCATCTTGCTCGTAGTGTGTCTAATTCAGAGCTGGTTGTTTCCTGGGTGCTAAGCTTGAACTCAGGTTGATGTGTTTTTGACTCCTCATGAATTCCTTGGTCCGTGAGTATTGAGCTCATGTGTTGTAATGAGAGGGCACGTTGCCGGGGTTACACCAAGGACGCTGTGCTCAGACCTGGCCTGGGCTTCCATCCATTCCATAGTGACCTGGTTTTCAACATCTACTACCCTTCCATTACTACTGAACCAAAGTCATTTGAGATATACACCTTTTTAAAGACAAGTATTTCTCTACCAAGCTGCAGTGCTATCGGACACATTTATTTTCCAAAGTACCACCCTTCAAAATGCATCTCTTAGAAAACCTACTCTCAGCAATTGAGAAAATTGGTGTTGATGGCCAACAAAGTGACTCGCCGAGGACGAGGAAATGGAGCCCATTTGGGGAAGTGATATCCACGCATGTGGCCGGCACCGCTCAGTGTGTGAAATGTCCTATCTCGTGGGGAGAGATTATATTTAGTTGAATGCTCAGAGTAAAAGAAAGAAAAGAAACGAAGATAAAACAGAGAGAGAGAGAGAGAGAGAGAGAGAGGAGGAAGAGAGAAAGCAAGACATCATAGAAAAGGGGATACTACAAATCTACTTACTCCAAGCAGGAATTGCATATAATATTACAAACTTGCTGCGTACTGTGGCTTAAAATTCAAAATTAGGCAGAGGGGTCCCGGAGATCAAGTCCAAGGCCTTCCCAGTGAGCTCCCTCCCCATGGTATTTCGTATGTAATTTTGAGACAGGGTCTTTACTAAGTTGCTGTTTCATCCAGTCTAGGCTCGAGTTTGCTCTGTTCTTGTCTCAGCCTTCCAGAGTGCTGGGATGGCAGGCCTGTGCCGCTGGAACTGACTAAAATGTTTAATTTTAACATTAAGGGGCATATATAAGTTAACTTCTTTTTTTCTTAGTGACATCTAGTTTTTTAAAGTCACGTTATTTGCTTTTTGGTACTGAGGGTGTTGGAGTTCTTTATATATCCTGGATTGTGTGTGTGCGTGTGTGAGGGGCCGGGGGGTGGTACTGGAGATGGAACTCAAGATACTATTCTACATTCTCGTGCCAACTTCTGGTTTCGAGACACGGTTCCTAAGTTACCTAGGCTGGGTTGTACTCCTGATTATCCTGCCTCAGCTTCCTGCACGTGCTGGGGTGACAGGCCTGCACTACCAGGCCTCGCTTGTAGTCTAAATATTAACCTCCGAGTGGGACAATAACTTGCATGTGGTTTTCTCTTGTGGTGTGGGTTCTCTCCACTTTGCTCATGGCTTTTCTCACTGTGTAGAAGTATTCGAGTTCGTTAGACGTACGTATTCACCTTTGACTGTGTTTCTGGGTTCTTATCGAGAAAACCATAGTTGAAGCACTTGAAAGGGTGAAAGGAACTGAAATGATGTACCTCAGAAGAAGTCATACGTAGTTGAAAAACTCCCCGCGGTTGTGAATTGCCCAGAAAGTGGAAGCCAAATCTTCCTGGAGTTATAATTTCGGTGTAACTAGAGTGGCTGGCACAAAAAGGACAAGAACTTAGCACGTGCTGGTGAAGACGATGTGGAGAAAGGGAGAAGCACATGGACACACGGAGGGCTGGTGTTAATGTAAGTTATCACAGCAATAAGGGAAAAAATTAGAGAGAGGTTTCTTCAAAAAAAAGAGCCACCCACCCTATGCTATAGAGTTCCAATCCTGTACATGTATCCAGAGGGACTGAAAAATATTCTGTATGATATTGGAGATCAAATCCAGAGTCTTTACACTGAGCTATATCCCCAACTCATTTAAAAAATCTTTTTGAGTCACCACCGTCTCACTAAGTTACTCAGATTCTCAGGCTGTGTTGGAATTGTCAATCCTCCTGCCTCAGCCTCCCAAGTGCTGATATTAGAGGCCTATACCATGACAGTTGTTTCAGAAATGTTTCATAAAAGGAGCATTTCCCGTAGCCTAGGTGAGGGTGTCACGTAACCAAAATATAGGATATACACCCAACATTCAGGAGCCACATGAAAGTCACCAGGTGAAGGTTGCTTTTGGCCTTCAAAGCCTCACTGAGCAGTCCTGTCGCCACGGTCAGTTTCCTGTGGTACATGCGTTCTCTCTGAACAACGACTCGTTGAGTCCACCCTCCTGTGCACCCCTCCAGTTGCCCAATCCAGACAGCCACGGCCCACCCACCACACGCCTACCCCTGGCCTGCCAGCGACCATCACACCTGCTGTGTCCCATGGCTCTTTCTTCTCAGATCAACCTAACCATGAATCCTCCATGGATTTCCGTTGCTATTCGCAGCCACTGAGGGGGAAAAAATGTCCCTTCTGCTATCTGACTCCCAAAATTAAGTGGTGTTTTGGACCGTCCTGATGCTGCTGCGTGATAAGACCCCCGTCTCATTTTTCAAGGTGCTTTTGCCAACATCCACCCATTCGTTCCCAGCCCTCTGCCTCAAGCCGCCATCTTTCTCTGCAGGCAGAAAGCAAATAGACGTTATCAGGAATCACCTTCCCCGGTTCCGCACATCTGCTCAAAAAATGATCTATGCCAGCCCCCTTTCTTCGTCTGAGTTTCCAGGGCAGCTGAGGAATGGGGACAAGTCTCAGCCTATCTGTTCTGTAAATTCTCCTCCACTCCAGCGTCAACTCGATCATTTTAACCTTTCCCCTCCTTAATCAGTGACTTCCCAAGGAACGGAGCATCTCCAGAAACCATGAGCTCTCTGTGCATCTCAGCATCCTTGCCAGACATCCTCCATCAACTTGATTCCAATTTTAGCGCCCGCGCCGGCAGGCCAACATTCACAAAACTCTCCGCACGCGCCGCTGTAGCATTCTGTCGTGCCTTTTGGAACCCCTTATTTTTTAAGCCACCAACATCTGCCTTTAAATTATTGTTGTTATTTTTTCTTGTAGTACTGGGGAGGGAGCTCAGAGCCTTTGGCCTGAGTTCCATAGCCAATGCTTTTTTTGGTTTCTAGACATGGATTCACTAAGTACCTAATTTGCCCAGAGTGGGTTCAAACTTGTGATCCTCTTGACTCAGCCTCCCCAGGGATTACAGGAACTAGAGCACCTAGAATTGCTAACAAACTGCGTTTCTTCAGAGTTATTCATCTGTGACCTTCAGAACACAACATCTGTAAATGCTTTATTTAGGTCCTATTTCTGGGAGGATGGCGAGTTCAAGTCTGGGATGGGCAACTTAGGAGCAGTGAAATCAAAGATAAAATGGTACTAGGGAACATAGCTGGCTGCCACGGGTCTGGGTTCCGTCTCCTGTACCACACACACACACACACACACACTCACACACACACACACTCACACAGTCTCAGTTACTTTTTCGTTGCTGTGACTCAATACCCCGCATCCACAGACTTAGGGGAGGAAAGGTTTATTTTAGCTCACAGTTTCTGAAGGTCACAGTCCATTCATGGGCAGCCAGCAGCCGTGGAAGTACATGGTAGAGGCAGAGATGGAGGCAGCTTCTCATGACATCACAGACAGGCAGCTGAGTCAGGGAAGGCAGGAAGCAGCTTATCTATACTTCCAGGTCTTAGAGCAGTGATCATCCCCTCCTGGACGCAGGCGTGGAAGGTAGGGTAACCCCCCACTACACGCCTATAGCCCAGTTTACATGCCTGTACTCCACCCCTCCAGACTAAGCCCCAATCTGCCAACAGCACATGGTTCCATAGACAATCTATAACATTGAAATACACGAGAATTCTGGGGGGACATTCCAAATCCAAACCACGATACACACACAGACACACACGTTGTGAACAAAATCACATACACCCACACATGCACACGCAGACGATTTGAACAGAATGACTTCTTTCTTTTAAAAAATCATTGCATTTATATCAATTTTTATGATGCACCTTAGCTGTACGTATTAACCACTTTCAGCGGAATATTTCCAGACGTGCACACAGCAGGCACTGATCAGACCAACCACGGTTTTCGACTTTGCATCCTCTGTACACCTCCCAATTCCTAGTCCTTACTTCTCGACTTTCAAATTAACTCATTTTTTAAAAAATATATATATTTTTAGTTTTCACGTGCAAAAGAGAACACGAGGTTCTTGTGTCTTTGTGCCTGGGTTTCTCTCCTTAAGTCGATGTATTCCACCTGTACCTGTGTTTTGTGCAAAGTACCTGTGTTCTTTCTTCATTGATGAATGAATGGTATATGTGTGTGGGGGGGGAAGGGGGTTGCTGAGTGGGTGTGTGGGTGTGACTTTTTAAAGTAGGCTTTCTGTTGACAGCCAGCTAGATGGATTCCATGTTTTCGCTAAGTGGTGCTAAGATCCACATACATATGAGAGTGTCTCTTTCATATGCTGACTTCATTCCTTCCTGTATATACCCAGGAACTTACATAACTACATTTTATGCTAGATTGTTTTTTTTTTTTTTTTGGTTTGTTTTTATTTTTGAGAAAAGTCCCTACTCATTTTCCTAGTGGGTTTTTGTAATGTATATTCCCATCAACAGGGTCTGAGAATCTCCTCCCCCCTTGCCCGCAACACACGCACAGTCTTGCCAAACTTTGCTGTTTTCTGGTTAGTTTTCACCATGACCTTTCAACCTAGGGCAAGGTGGAATCTCATTGGTATGTCAGAGATTCTGAACATTTTTTTTTGGACACATTTATTGACCACGAGCCATCTTCTTTTTAAGGAGGATCGATGCACATCATTCAGCCACTTTTCATGGGATGACTGGTTTTATATTTTTCATTCTTTCAAGTTCCTTGTTCTGTCTTGATATTCCTCCTCTGCATTCGTCTTTGACAAATGGCTTTCTTTCGCTGGGCGTGGCGGCCGTGCTGATTTGGAATCCCCATTCTCTTGGTGGCTGGGACAGGAGGACCACGAGTTTGAGCCCATTCTGAGCCACGTGGCAACTTAGAAAGTAAAAATAGAAATAAATGGACTGGGTATATAGCTGGGTATATACCTCCCCATTCCTGCTCTCCTCCCTAAATAAAAAGTGTTATTTTTGCTTTTTTTTTTTTTAATTTGGAGCTACCCATTGTTAACGAAACCTCAGTAGCTCAGACACCCTGTAGAGGCATTTCGGCTTTGGCTGCAGGACTAATTCCGGGCTTGGTGAAATACACTGTACAGCAGTGGCTGTCCACAGAGGGTTTGCCACCAAACCATTTGCAATGAATGTGAGAAGCAGGGTCTGAGCTTGTAATTCATTTTAGCCCGTGGACTGATTTCATCAGATAACGTGGCCATGACTTTGTAATAGGACTTCGTATTAAACTTTTATGGTTGCACAGAAAAGAAGCTGGAAGCAACCTCAAGGACTATTCAGGTCCAAACACCGAGGGCTTCTGGCTGTCAGGGGCCAAGTTGGAATTGAACACGTCAGGATGTGGTTAGTGCAGTTTCCCCTGCCAGGCCACACCTGCACAGCTGCAGCCATGAGCAGGCGTGACTCCTGACACGTGTCTGTGCGTTGCAGTCAGCAGGACAAGGTCGATGCATGGCTGGGTCCTGTGACCGAGGAAAGCTGCTAGTGTCGAACGGGGTGAGCTCCACCCCCAGTCGAGAACGGGAGATTGCCTGAAAACACAGGGAAGCTTATTTTTTATTTGCTCCAAGGTCTTTCTGTTCTTTTTCAGTGTGCTGTGCTGAAGGACATGTAATAACTCAGAGTGATTTTCCTCGAATGTCTTCACACGCATTTTTCTTCCTTTCCAGTATTCTCTGCTGCTAGTTCTGCACACTTCAAGATGTGAGTCTAAAAATAAAGAGGCATGAAGATTCAATCACTATTCTTCTTTTATTTAAAGCCCTGGACAATTACTGAGGGGGAAAAAAAAGAACCCTGGGGGATGAAAAATAGAGATTAGAAAAATTGAATAAGAAAGTCATAATGTCCAACACGTCATTTGGTATGTGGTGCTTTCCGACTTTGAATTTTAATAATGAGTCAGGGAATACTTAGGATTCTTACCAAGTACTTCAATCCCGGAGAATTATCCCCATCAGCACATTTTCCTAAGTACCTCAAAGATGAAATTGGTATTTAAACACACCTTTCTAAAGCAGGTATTATTTCCTGCATTTCCCCCAAAATGATTATGCTTATCTAATTATCATTAGCCAATGGCCACACCGTTCATTAGTGATTAGCCAAGTCTCTGAAATGAGGCACATAGCTAATTGGACAACCATGGAGTCATCGCTGTGTTCCCATCCAGAGAGTATTTTAATATTGACAGGGGTCTCATGCATATGTATGTGCCTGAAAAGGTCAAGACATGCCATAATTTGGTACTATACGCTTTGAGAACTGGGATAGTTTATATCTAAAATATCCGCTGAAGTGTCCTGCGTATGGTAGGTGACTGCACCATGGGGGTGCTGTCCTTTTCGATGGATGGACCATGGGTGAGTTCATGGGCTGGTGCAGGGTGGACCCTGGTTAGAGGATAGGTCACTGGGAACATGACCTGACAATGTGTGCATGCTTGGTCCCATATGCCTGTTCTCTGTCTTTCCTTCTGTGCGGTGAGTGACCACCGGGTGAGCAGGTTTCCATTACCGTGTTCTTCTACCACTGGCCAACAGCCATGCAGGAACTGAGGCTTCTACACCATGAATTAAACAAATCTGTTCTCCTTTAACTTTTAGGTGTAGGATGTTGAGTGCCTGTAGTGGGATAGTGACTGAGACAAGAATATTGGGGGTCTGGGGGAGACCAATACGGAGTGTGCACTTCCTCATCTCATAAGTCAAGAGAGAAAATGGAGGCATAGGCACGGAGCACCCACTAAATCCAGGTAGCAGGGGATGTCTCAGCAAGTGAGGCCACCGTGTATTGATTTATCCCTTCATTCTCTAGGACACAATGCATTGACTATAGCAGCCTGGCGAGGACACATTTCCCGCCCTCAAGTTGCCCACCGCCTTCAAAGGGAGGTAGAAAAATAGGTACATACCAACCTGAGCAGAGTAAGTTAGTGTGAGTGTAGATCATGCTGTGTGAACGGGAATGAGTCAAGATACGTGTGGCACATCCATAAGGCCCTCTTCTGGTTGTGTCTGTGGATGACTGACATGTGAGCTAGCAAACGCAAGGAAGAAGACCCACGTGATATGGGTGGCACCAGGCGGTGAGCTTGAGGTGTACATGGAATAAGGAAGGGAGAGTCTGTGCTCTGCAAGTGCTCCGGTGTTGGGCCGTCGCCTTTCTGCGCGTGGGTCCTCAGTGTCTTCATCCTTCCCGTGTTGACTCTCACTGGTGACTCCACCGTGGGCTTCTAGGCCGTTGACCTTGAATGGGCGCTGTGGCTTGGATCCCTCTTGTCCCTTGGTTTCTGAACTTCTTGCAACTTTCTGAAGTACTTCTAGAAGTTCTCTTTTGTGAGGCTCTCTACAAGGTGTTATGTTTGGATCTGTAATGTCGCCCAAAGCTTCGTGTATTTGGGTGCTGTAAAACACTAATGTGATCGTAAGGGGTGGGTCCTGTTTGGAGGGGCTGCAACACTGGGGCTCGCGAGGTGTATTAGTTTGGGTTCTTCCTAAAGGCAGAATTTACAGATTTTATAACAAAAAGGATCTATTAGAAAGGCTTACAAATCCAAGGATGGAGATGGTCCAAGATGGCTGCTCAGCCGGGAAGTAGATCTCTCATCTGGGACTGCAGGATAGCCGGTGAGGTGAGACTCTTTGGCAGATCTTGGTTGCTCGAAGAACAAGGGCAAACACCGGAGCCTGAATGTTTGTGACCAAAGAGCAGCGACGAGCAGACAGGCTCAAGTTGAGACTGGAACACATCTGTGCTGACGATCTGCAGTGTGGAGCAAGTCAGCGTCCGTAGACAATTGTGAAGGCGAGAGCTTTCCCAGAGGAAGAAGCTGTCACAGTCTTTCTTCCTTTTATACCGTTACAGTGCCACTTAGCCCTCCCACATCTGGGTGGGTGCTCGTCCCTCATTGGCCAGCCTGCAAATCACTCACACTCTAATCCAGGCTGGTTCTCAATTCCACATCTGGGCGTAGTTGCCAAACCCTCCTCCAGGTGTGGTTCCTGATTCCCTCAAGTTGACATAATCTCTTCAGTGGTCGCACAAGGTCTGATCAAAAACATGTCGCATCTTAGTGGCGGTCTGAGTACTGCTCAGAGGGACAGGAGCTAATATCATTTGCGTAGATTTGAATATCATACCACATACAGTCAGGACCCATCCATCCATCACCTCTCCACACAGAGGGTGACTCACCTAGGATGGAGGCCCACGATCGTGGCCTCATTCTGTCTTCCTGTGGGTTCACTCTTGGGCCCACAGCAGGACAAATCAAAAGATGCAACACTTATTGACCTTAGAACCATCCTCCGTGGCAGTACAGGGACAAATGTTACAGCCTTGTCACCAAGTCAAATAATTCTCAAGGAAATGATCTCTGTGCCATCTCCCTTAGTTCCCAAAGAGTTTGAGCTCTAAATACCCACAGGGAGCACCTTCTTAGTAATTCTCCACCTGCTTTTTCCACCCGTGTCCTCTTTCACCTCACAGTCCCCGTCCAGTCCTTCCCAGTGCAACTGTTTGTGCTCAAAGTCTTCTCGTGAATTCTGCTTCCGGAAAAACCCAAGCTAAGTCTCATAACATGCCCCTGTCTATAATATGCAATCATATTGGAGATCATCTCAGTGGGTCACCATGTTATGGTTTGATCAAAATTGGCCCCTCAGAGGTTGGGCCTTTGGAAGATGCTTCAGCCATGGAGGGGTGCCAGTTTCAATCCTCAAATACTGTGTTCATCATTGAATGTACTTTTAGGAGGTGGGTCGGTGTCGTAGGAAGGGAGGTCACTGTGTTTGTCTCAGTGAAAGGTATTTCTCTCTCTGTGACTCTTCTCCTGCCCTTGGATTCCTGGCTGCCATGGGATTGGGTGTCTTTTCTGCACCATGCCCTTCTGCTATGAAGTATCTCACATTTCATTATGTTTTCTCTCCTTGGTAAGCTTTGAAAGTTGGGCAAATTAACATTGAATGACATTTTATCACCCGAAATCAATAAATCCCTCAGGTGTAGAAAATCTAAGTAGCAAAAGTCATATTTCCAAGCCAGGCAAGGATGTGGTTGCATATTGATGAATAAATGATCTGTCTCTGTCCTCTCTCTCTCTCTCTCTCTCTCTCTCTCTCTCTCTCTCTCTCTCTTATGCACACACAGACAAACACACAAAACACACACACACAGTATTGAAAATACTCACAGAAAAGTAATCTAACAGAGTACCCACATTTTTCTTTTTCTGACAGTGGTAAAGACTTCAATTTCTTATTGTTGTAAAGTTACTCTTCACATCTGTCTGAAGGAAGTGTTATCTTACGTTCAGGATACTGTCACAGAGTTTATGTAGAAAAAAACGCTTCACAAGCTATTTTCAAAAAAATAAAAAAAGCATGGGAGTTAGTTTTCTTTCACTGTGAGAGAATACCTTAAATCACCTTGAAGTAGGAAAAGTCTAGCTTGGCTCCTAGTTCCAGAGGGTTCAGTCCGTGGTTGGCTAGCTCTACTGCTTTCAGATGTGTGCTGAGAAAGAAGTATCATGGTGGAATGGTGTGGTGGGGGAAGAAAGTCGCTCACTTCATGGGAGCCAAGAAGCAGAGAGGGAGACACACACAGAGAGACTGAGGAATGGCTCAGGAAGAGGGGGACAAGATGTAGTCTCCAAGCGCACACCCTCATGACTGCTGTCCTTTCAGGGGCCCCCAACACCTAAGATTCTATTGCTTTTAAACAATCTCATCACACCACACATTCTATCAATGGATGACTGCACAGATGAGGGCACAACTCTCATGGTGCCACCTAGGCTCCCCAAAGCCACCTCTGAACCCTTACGCTTTGCACACCAAGTCTTCAACACATAAGGCTTTGTGGGATAGGGGACATCTCGGAACCAAACCTAAGTAAGACTTTTACCTGATTTTTTAGGGTCATTCCTATTCTCAACTCTTGCCTAATCCTGGAATTTTGTGGTGAGACCTTCTCTGTGGATAACCCCAGAGCTTTCTCTTGATACATAATGTATTTCCACAACAAAAGGTGGTCCCTGGGCAGTGTCCTGGGCTATCAGGTATTTACCTCAAAGACGCAGTAGACCAAAACACTGTCACTCTGTGGGATCATCGTTTTGGGCAGGAATCCCACAGACAAAAGACCTCAGATGTGAGCAGAGAGAGAGTTTGTTTATTCATGGAAATGTCATCTGTGGAGGATCTACCTGAGGAAGAATTCTCTGACGACACAGGGGCACAGCACAACTTTAATTTCACCTAACTCCAATCACATTTTTCCCATTGAGCTTTTCTTTTCAAGCCAGCCTTCGATAAGCTGCAATCAGCCTCTGTGTTTTTGAGTGGCATTGTCTAACTAGGAAATATAAATAAATAAATGAAGCCGAGAAAGGCATGGTTGTGAGTAAAGGATACTGTTTTCTCTGCAGTAAATCAGAAAAAAAAATGACCGTGAGATGCCTTAGAGACGACTGCCTGTTGGACCAACACAGTCTTTATTCAAATTTGTTGACTTTTGGGGGACAGGGTGTAAATCTAACTCAGTGAATAATGAATAGTTTATTCATATTTATTTGTTTACTAACTTACCTACGTAGAGACAAGGTGTCGCGCTGTTGTCCAGACTTGTGTTGAACTCACTCGGTAGCCCACATTGGCCTGGAACTCACCACAGTCCTCTTGCCTCAGCTTCCCAAGCACTCAGAGTATAGGCAAGCGGCACTAGGCCCATGGAATCTGTATGGGGCGTTGGGGAATGACTTTCGTGTAGTGGTGAGCAATGCAAACCAAGAGCTTCAACCAATGTTCTACCTTCCTACCGTGTTATTATTTTTTTTCTTTTTATTTTCGGTTGCACTAGGGATCGAATTGAAAACCTGGTCATAGAGGTACGCCCCTATCCCTTTTTTTTAAAGCTTCGATAGCTATAACAATGGGTCTCTCTAAGTCACTAAGTGGCCCCAGGCAGGGCTTGAACTTGTGATCCTCCTGCCTCAGCCTCCCATAGTATACTGGGATGACCTATATTTCAGCACGTCCAAGCTGCAGAATGATTTTTATGATCATCATTGCTTTTTTGTACGTGGGCTTTAAAACACTGCACTGGTGACCCAGTACACAGCGTAGGATTGGATTTGGCAGCTGTGGCCCAGGTCGGAGCCTCTGGAAAATTAGACTCATCTCCCTAATCCAGGTGTGGCTCCTG
The DNA here is from genome assembly GCA_004027205.1 of Ctenodactylus gundi. NCBI lineage: Eukaryota > Metazoa > Chordata > Mammalia > Rodentia > Ctenodactylidae > Ctenodactylus > Ctenodactylus gundi. Next base: position 153,365 of record PVKB01001257.1, read on the forward strand.
ATTAGACTTGTGTCCCTAATCCAGGTGTGGTCCCTGCCACTAGTCCCTAGTATCATCATAAGCCCAGGAAAGCAGCTAGGGTGGAGTACTTACAGGAACCTGGAGTAAAAGCTCTGGAACCCTCTCCCTGCTTTTACGTGGTCGTTCTCAGCTCTAGCAGTATATGAAATTGGTGATCAGGTTCTGTCTGACAGTGCTTGATTTGAGGTGCATACCCAATGGGCTGTCGCCACGACAAGAAATACTTTCTCGGGTTACAGTGCATGGTTTGCATTGTTTTTGTGAATACATGCTCTCAAGCATACCCGCAACTTTATCTGTCATCCTTCTTCTGTATTTTAATTATTTTATTTATTTTTTGTTTCTGATTGCTGGGGATCGAATCGTGCAGGAGCTGTACTCCTGAGCTACACCCGTACCAATTTTTTACTTATTAATTTTTAAAATGTATCTCTACTGGGTGTGTGTGCCAACCAACCCCGTGTTTCTGAGAGCCAATCATCTATGCATGTATCTTTCTACCCACGTGTGTCTTCTCTAGGTGTCTACATCTGTATGCGTGCCCATAGAAACACACATGTTCACTCATACCTAGGAGTCTTTTCTTTCTTTTTCAGACAGGGTCTCACCCTGTAGTTCAATTAGATCAGTCAAATCTGACCATTATACTTAGTGAAAACATTTGCACACTTTTAGTAGGCTTATTAAGACTGGAGAAGAATGTTTATTGAACAGTGTGTTACTTATTATTAATACCCGACATCTGCACAACACCTGACACAGCTTCATGGAGGAATGGTGTATTTTAGCTCACAGTTTTAGGAGGGCTAAGTCCATTCGTAGGCGCTGGCAATGGTGGATGGGTCTGGTGAAGGACAATTGCTCAGGGCACCAACAGCGGGAAGAGGACAGCTCAAGAAAGCAACCAGGCTGGAGTACAAACCCTCAGTGACCTACGACCTGCTCAGTAGTCTGCCATGCCTTCCCAAGTCCCAACTCCCAGTAGCCATGAAATCGAAATGGAACATACAACAACCCAAGCACACAAAAGTTTTAGGAGACATCCCAGATCCAAACCCTAATGGGCACTGAAAATAAAAGCTAAAAGTCCGAAGCACGACTCAAGACACAAGCCCTGTGTTATGGTGTACGTCTGAGCCGGGATGGTTGCAAACTCAAGCCCTGTCTGGCAACCGTCATGACTTACCAAGACTTTGCTTGGAAAGAAAGTGAGTCAGTCGGTAAGTAAATGAAGTCTAGGGATGTTGCCCTGTGGGAAAGGGCTAGCTTTGATCTCCAGTACCATGTAGACACACACACACACACACACACACACACACACACACACTTGATGTAGAGGCACAGAGGATAATCATGTTTTAAATTTTATCTTAGGTCCCCTTTCTTTTGCAGCATAGAGACCAACTAGAAACGTAGCAGGAATAAAAAACTATCTTTTGAGCAGATAAAGGAACAGCATTTAAATAAATATATACTGAGGTGTGTCACTGTATTTCTCAGGAAAAATCACTTATTCATTGACGCATGTTTTTCTTTATCCTATCACTTTCTTTCTGGGGTTCCCTAAGGTACACTCCTAGTATTTGGGACTGGGTTATTAATTATTATTATTTTATTGTGAGCGGCTGTCCTGTCCATTTGAAGGTATTAATCACAGAGGCTTGACTCCCAGTCATCAAAGGCTAATTGCATTTTCACCTGCATTTCGTACAAACCAAGTACCCCCAGGATTGGAACCTTGGTAAGGGGCGCCTCCCAATAACCTCTGCGGGTCAAGTCCAAAACACTAACCTCCCACGTGCAGGAAAGGCCCCTTAGGAAGACGCTGCTGGGAAATGCCAAACCGTGTCGAGTAAAGTAAAATAAAATAAAAATGACTACAAGAGTAGTAGTAGCACAGTGCAGACCCCCACTACCGCCCCTCTGAAAAAAGGCAGTGAAATAGCAAGACAAGGGAACTTGTGCTCCTAGGATGCCATCAGCATATCAAAAGGCGGGAGCTGCCTGACTTTTCTTCTCAGAGTCCTGATGACAGAGACAGGCTGCCGGTGCCTGGGAACATGAAGAGGCAGAGGATGGAACAGGAGGAGAAATTCCTCTGGGTTCTCCATGAAGGCGCCGCTGCTGACCCAGAGAAACCCAGCCCCTGTCCTCTTCTGATCCTTGCAGCTTTTAATACCTTAGAAGCAAAAACTAGGCATGCTGGTTTAGCACGACCCATAATCCCAGCCATCTGGGAAGCCTGAGGCACGTGGGAGCCCACCCTGGGAAACGTAGCGACACCCTGTCTCAGATATTAAAATAATAATAATAATACAGTGGGCTGCGGGATGTAGCTCAGTGAGAAAGCCCTGATCCCAGCACTTGCTGCATACCTAGTACCACAATAAACGCAATAAAACAAAACCGGGCTTGTGCCCAGTGCCCATCTGCTGGGTTTCGGTAAGGAGCAGGCCCTCTGGGGGAGACGCACGATTTCCAAAACCTTGCGGAAGCAGAGGTGGGGCTGTTCCCAACACCTGGCGTGTCTATCCGCGTCTATCCTGCAATTGGCTCGCTCTCAGGAAGGACGGGAACAGGCAAATGGCTGTTATCGTTGTTCTCGAAAACCCTAATTGTCCTCCTTGGCAGGCTGCTGGTGGCACTCAGACCTGCGGGAGATCCAGCCAGGTGCCTGCACTCCTCCGCTTCCTCTTCATATCACCTCCTCTGTGTTCACGACCTTCACTTTGCCAATTATATCTGTAAGGAAAACGAAAAAGGAAAAAAGATTTAGAAAAAAATATCCGGCAGGGACAGGTGGAGATATCAAAGCAATGGTAGTATGATTTGGGTTGGGCGGGGCATGATTTTCTTAAGCTCAGTGTGGTTGATATTTAGGGTGCGGTAACCTCTCTGGTGGGGAGGGTCGTGCTGTGCTTGATAGTCCTGGGCTCACTTTCCAGATCTCAGTTGGGCTATTGCTCACCCAACCCCCCAAATGTCTTCAGATATTGCCAAACAGGATTTTGGGGAAGGGTTGTCTACCTCAGCGCTGTTGATGTTTCGGATTCATTACATCTTGATGCTGTTAGATGAAGTATTGTTGTGGTCTGGATCAGCAATGTCCCAGAAAAGTGGATTTGGACACGATCAATTATCTATGGAACCATGTACTCTTGGGAGACTGGGCCCTGGTCTTGGCGATGGATGAGGGGCATGTGGCGGAAGGCAGGAGTATAGGTTGGATGACAGGGTTGTGCATGGGATTACATGGGTGTGGTGGGGGCTTAAGCCTGAAAGGGATGGAACCTGGAAAGTGCACCCAGATGGGGCAGACCAGTAGCACGAGACCTGGCAGGATAAATGCAGCTTCTGCCCTTCCTCTCTGACTTGACTCGGCTCCCTGTCTGGACCAGCGTCCACCTGTGGCTATGTCACTGTTGCCAGCCGCCCATAGAGTCACTATGACCTTCTGAAATCGGGAGCTGAAGTAATCTGTTCCATCCCTAAAATTGTAGATGTCGGGTATTGAGTCACAGCTGTAACTTGGTAGTTGAGACAGGTATCATTGAAAAGAAACAGGTTGAATATTTAAATTAAAAATTATTGCAGTAATAACTCTCATGAGTCCTTTTCCAAGTAACACTTTTGCTGCGTAACTGGAAAGCGATAACTTCAGGTAGAAAAAGTTGCAATAGGCCTGCAGGTGGAGACCCTTGGAAGGGCCGAGAGGTCTTACCTGTTGAAACAAACATAAACCTCGGGGTGCCAGAGGAGGTATTTGCCACCTACGTTGTGATCATATGATTCTAACGGTCGATCGCGGTTTCAGGGGCAACTTTCGCAGATGACAACATACATCCTCTCCGATCCTCAGACTTCTAGTCATGGCTGTTGAGTGGATAACTGAATGGAAGAATTAATGATCATGTGATTAACCACATCACTTAGAGTACACGCATCGATCTCACAGGAAACCACCTCCATCCACATGTATCATCTGATGAAATTGGACACACACTCTCCACTCACACATCATGATCAACTGTGCCTTTATAGATACTCAGAAATATTAGAGGTTTTTTGCTTACCTCCCCAGTCCCCCAAAACTCCTTTTCTATTTAAAGGGAGGAAAATAAATTTCGAGACCATTATCGTTGCATTTCTCAGCGTAGTCCAGTCATGTGGAGTATATTT